>PVKN010012265.1:0-20948 GCA_004027915.1 Capromys pilorides
AGGCCAGCTGCACTAGGGTAGGAGCGGGTTGGCAGTTGGGAGAGCTCCATAAAGTCTAAGCAGAAGTCAGCATCCTGTAAGAATTTAGGCTGGGCTAAAAACAAAAACAGCTTAGAGAATTTTAGTCAATGTACGCTTCAATTTATTTACCTGTTTTTATCTTCTTTTTAAAAATGGGAATGTAGAGGTGCTGGGGAGATAGCTCCATGGCACAAGTACCTGCCTGGCAAGTGCAAGATCGTGAGTTCGGACCCTGGTCACACCCCCAAGGAAAAAAAAAAATGGAATGTAGTACTGCAGAAAAACCATAGATTATGGAATACTTTACAGTTGGGTTCACGTCTAAGTTCTACTTGCCACATAGTGAGATATCATCTTTAAGATTCTAATGATACGTGCAGGCCCTGCCCCCAGGGTGCGCTGAGACAGTGATTGAGACTGGGCATGGTGGCATGTGCCTGTAATCCCGTGCTTGGGAGGCTGAAAATAGGCGGATCACTATGAGTCCAGTCTACATGGTGAGACCCTGTAGATCCTGTACTAAATACATTCTTAAAAAGTTTATAATGATAAAGTTGCTGTGAGGATTAAGTGAGATAACGTGTGTCCATCTTTAGCATAGTACTTGGCGTGAAGCCACTCATTCAATATTAGCTTCCTCCCTATGAGGTAAAAATTTCAGAACCAGCATTTGGATGTCCAGTGCTGCCACTAAGGCTTCTCCAGGCTTGGCCAAGGCTGCCTGTGTCGTCCTAGAAGAACCTCCTGGCTGTTTTATTAAAGCCACATACTTTTCATAGCCCTTTCTGCTGAGTCCCCAGTTGGACAAAGTTGTCTTTTGGGCCCTCAGCCACTAGGATGAAGAACTGTGGGAATGCTTAGCTGGGATTGGCATAGGGCTGGCTCCTTCCTGAATATCTGGGTTGTGTAGCGCTAGGCTAAGCCCACAGGGTGTGGCCCGCTCAGGGCTGGCAGAGGTGGTGGTAGATGTTTGTCCATTCAGAGCTGGCATCCATCCTAGAGATGGAGCCCCTTGCAGGGTTTGGTCCTGGTAGAAACAGTCTGGTGGGCCAGACATGGTGGTACATGTCTGTAATCTTAGCTACTCTGGAGGCTGAGCAAGAGAATTGCAAGTTCAAGGCCTGTATAGGCAACTTAGCAGGACCCTGTCTTGGAATAAAATTAAAAGAGCCGGGGATGTGTCTAGTGGTAGAATTCTTGCCTACATAAGGCCCTGGGTTCAGTTGTAAGGGACACACACACACACACACACACACTCACTCACACACTCTCTAAACAATCTTGTCAGCCACACAGGGTCAGGTAAGCTCTATCTTACTAGCTGTGTAGGAGCTTAGGACTTGGCTAACCAAGTTGATCCACAGTAAGCCCCGCAAGAACTGGTGTCTGAACTGAGCACTTCGAGGGCATTTGTTGGCCAAGACATACAGGCCAAGATCCCCAGAGTCTTTGCCTCCTCTTGGCTGCTCCTGGGCTCTCGCCAGCCTGGTGGTGGGTCCCACTCCTCGTTCTTAGCGTGGCTGATAGGGCAGTGGAGACTGGCAGTTATGGTTCTCGTTTTTTTTAAATATCAGACCATGATGAGGATAAAACATACATGCTTGTATGGTACTTTTCTTAATTTTAAAGAAATAGTTAATTTAATGGTAAATTTAGAACTTGAAGATTACCATGCCCGGCGGCCCTCAGCTGCTTTAAGTATTCATTTTTCATCTCAGTTCCACTCCGTGGAGGTGTGGGGTGGACAGATGGGAAGGAATGTGCGGTATTTACATTAAGTTGCAAAGCAGAATCAAGTCTGCTGACAGATTCCCAGTTTCTGTTTGGAGTAAACGCCTACATGTTTCTAAACGTTTTCAGAAATTGCCCTTCCGGATATACTTGCCATCCAAACATGGTGGATGCTGTTTGTAAATCTGAACTTTGGATGTGCTTTCGAAAGTATCTTTCCAGCCTGCCTTCTAAGTATTTGCTTCCTTCCTGCCGCATTTCCATTTTTCTCTTTCCCTATCTCCTTCCTCCTTTCTTTTCTGGAAATTTGCCTTTTGACCTAAAATCTGTGACCGGCTATACCCTTCCCTCAGAGGTCACCTCTGGGTGGTAGGTGTTAGCTGGACCTTGTGATCTGGTGGAGTCTGTGTTCTCTTCACCCTCGGCCGTAACCTGGCATATTCTTTGGGCTGGGCTAGGCTGGAAGGCATGGATTCATCCAGAAAGTCACTCTCTGAGTTTTGAGAGTTCTCCTTGGCTCTGGGCTCTGTGCTGCATACTGGGGAACCATGATGACTCACCCACTCTCCACATCATCTACAACTTGGATTGATGACCTTGATGTTTGAATTTCTTAGCCTGCCCTTTCAGGAGATGTTTGGCAGCAACTGCAAGTTCTTTTGTCATTGCCAACCCAGGAGTCTGAGGTGGAGTAGACACCTCGGTATGAACCTCCGCATCATCCACACCATCCCAGGGTACTAAAAGTCAATTGTATCCAGCTTTGAGGAAAGGAAGAGGTCTGGGGCACAGGAAACTAGTGGGGATGAGCAGATGGGACCTGATGGAACTTTCTAGATACGTATTTATAGGGCTTTATCTCTAATTTGGGTAAGAATACATCTGGTGCTACCACAGAGCCCGTTTGGGTTAAAGATCCTTGGTTTTTACAGGTATTTTATCAGTTTCTGTCCTTTGCACTCCAGTCTTAATTAGGCAAGAAGCTCAGGAAGAGAAAACCTGAGCCTTCTCATGTGACCACCTATGTTTTGTTCTTCGCTGTGTCTTGTTCTCCTGAAGCCAGATTGTTTTCCTCTTCGCTGGCAAGGCTGGTGGACACACTGCTTCACCTGTACCTGCCACACAGGCCGTTTTCTCTCTAGCTCAGCTGACTTGGCACCAGCTCTGGGACTGGGGGGGGTAGGTGGGATTTTCAAAGCTCTTCTGAATTGCAGCCTTACTGTGTTGGTGCAGATCACCTGGGGCGGGACTGGAAGCAGTTTGAGATTTGTAGACAAAGAAGTATTATATTGAAAGCTAATCTGAGTGCTTCCATGCGAGTGCACTCACTTGTCCAGTCAGGTGTGGCAGGCCGCAGGGGAGGGCTCCCCTCAGAAGACCAGCCTCCTCCATGCACTTCCTCGAGTGTCTTCAGCTATAGCACCTGGATTGTTGCAACTTGGAACTCAGCCTCTCCTGTTTGGGAGCTTTGGTTCTAGATATAGTTTCAAGAAACCTAAATATCTATAAGAATGCGGACCTCTTGAGGGCCAGAACTTTGGCTTCTTTCTCTTTCTAGTCTGGAACCATGAAAGCATAGCATGTAGAAAGCGTTTCCAGTTCGTTGATGGTTTGACCAGGTGGCTGGGAGAACAGCCTTTCATGGAGCAGTCCAAGTCCTTGTAGAACCTTCCAATTAAATCCAAACTATTAATACGTCCTTTAAAAACTTCTTAGGTAAGCTGGGCGTGGTGGCACACGCCTGTAATCCCAGCACTTGGGAGGCTGAGGCAGGAGGATTGGTGTGAGTGCAAGACCAGCCTGGGCTACAAAAGTGAGCTCAAGGTCATCCTGAACTGTATAGTGAGTCCTTGAGTCAGAAAGACACAAAAACAAAATTTAGGTATGCCTGTAATCCCAGCTACTCAGGAGCATGCCGCAGAGGATCACAAGTTCAAAGGTAGCCTGGTCAGTTTCTTTGCCATCAACTATCTTTTCATGTTGTCCAGAGGTTCTTAGAAATGCAGGCTGAAGAGAGACCTTAGAGCTCATTCAATCTAATGAACTTGATTTGAGCATTAGGAAGCTGAGGTGCAGGAGGAGGGAGTGCTCACCAGGGATAAAGTTAATGTCTTTCTTGACAGTTGTGTTGTCGTGTTGTGCCACCACATTCAAGTCTCCAGGAGCATTACTGGTGTCTCCCGCCTCAGAAGTTATTGTGGTCCATAGTGAGGGCAAACAGCTGTGTTTGCGAGGCTTCATGCGACCTGGCCCTGGCCTCTCTCTGCAGTCTTCCTTTTCATCCCTCTCTAATTCATCCCTCGTCCTCTTTTCCAGTGCTTTTTTTCAGCACTTGGCTAGGAAGGAGTCCGCTCTGCTCTGCACTCGCTCTTAGAACTCTTGATGTGGAGCCCCCAAATGGCACTCATCATAGAACACCAAGGGAGGGGAAAACAGGCCAACCACCTGCTCAACGTAGCACTGATATCTCATCGTGAGAAGGGTGTGTGGGGTGGGAGTACACTGTGATTGCTGTCTTCGGAGGATACAGTCTGCCACCGTCTGCCCTCTGTCCACAGTTTGCATCCTGCCCAGTTGTGGAATGCCCTCAGTCTCTCCCCTAAGATCCAGGTCTCATAGTGAAAAGTGAAGCAGATCAAGTGCATAAGCTTCAGTAGCACATGGTTTCTCTTATATGAGACACCAAAGTATAAAGACATGAAAGAGCAAAATAGCTGGGTGTGGTGGCACACACCTGTAATCCCAGCACTTGGAAGGCTGAGGCAGGAGGATCGGTATGAGTTCAAGACCAGCCTGAGCTACGAAAGTGAGCTGAAGGCCAGCCTGAACTGCATAGTGAGACCCTGTCTCAAAAAAAAAAAAGAGCAAAATAAGAGAATAGGAAACAGGGAGACAGATCTTTTGCAAATGAGAAGGGGACCAAAGATGGAGGGGAGGGAAGGGAGGAAGGGGAAAGAGTTATGTACTTGTTCCAACTCCCTGCAATGGATATAGTCATTACGTACCATAAGCATATACTGATAAAAATAATCTAGGTCTCATCCTGTTAGTAGCCCCAAAGTCTAGGATCTCGCCATCAGAGTTAGGTCTGGGTACACATGACACTTTGGGGGTACGGTTCTGTTGATGGTGTGTGTAGCTCCTCGAGTACTGTTCTCGCTGCAAAGGTCTCTGAACTAAAGATAATTATATATATTCCCCAGATTCCCTGGTGGGATGGCTAGGGTGTCCACTATGGATGCTTCTTTTCAAAAAGAGGGAAACAAGGGGCACCCAGCAGTGGCGGTCCATTGTAATTCTTACGTTAGTGAGGTGTATGTTGTAAATTCCTCAATTATTTTGCTTCCTGGAGCTGTTTACCTTGTCTCTGTCTTTACTCATTAATCATCTGGTTACTCCTACAATTCCACAAAAAGCGACTCATTCTTACAGGTAAATATTTTTCTCTAGCTGTATCTTGCCTGTAACATGTCAGGGATCCAGAGTCTTCTGTATTTTTACTGTGTGTTCTTTTCAGTCCAAGCTGATATACTTCAAGAACTTTGTGGGTATGCCAGACATGGTAGTATGTGTGTGTACTCCAACCGCTTGGGAGGCTGAGGCAGGAGGATTACAAGTTCCAGGCTCGCCTGGTCAATTTAGCAAGACTCTGTATCAAAAAAGGGCTTAGGAGGGCTGACCTAACAGCTCAGTGGATTGAAGCACCTGCTTAGGCAGATGCAGGGGCCAGGGGTTTGATCCCCAGGCCTGTGGTGCGGCCCTGCCCCCATGGGGCACACTGAGATGGCAATTGAGACTGGGGGTGGTGGCGCACACCTGTAATGCTAGCGCTTGAGAGGCTGTAAACAGGAGGATCACTATGAGTCCAGTCTATGTAGTGAGACTCTGTAGACCCTGGGCTGAATACATTTAAAAGGGGTGGGGGTTAGAATATAGTTGAGTGGTATAGAGTACTTGCCCAACATGCCAGGCCCTGAGACCAACGCTCAACACAAAACAACAGAAACAGAACCTTCGTTGGTTTCTTACAATCAGTTTATGATTCATTATAACAGACGAGGCACACAGACAAACCCCTTAAAGAGTGCTGTGGAACAGCCGCGCTTACGGCTTTCAGGAGCCTGCTTGTCTGCAGAGGGTCTGCGAGGACAGCTCTCAAGACACTGAGAAGCCTTTTTGCCGTCTGTAGGGTTCCAGGAGGCAGAGCTGCCAGTCATTTCTAGGGCCTTCACAGGGATTTTTCAGTCCCACTTTAAGTCTCCTACAGATTTATTGAAGGATAAGGTTTAATAACTTATAATATAGGACGTACAGTTGAGTACTGATAAGCTGTTGCTCATGCGCATAAGGTCAGAAAAACCATCGCTGCAATCTGGAAGCCATTTTTCTTCTGTGTGTGTGTGTGTGTGTGTGTGTGTGTGTGTGTGTTTGCATGCGTGTTGGAGGGTGCCTGGGGCCTTTGTACCTACCTATACATCTGAAGCCCTGTGTTTTAGTTTTAATTTTGAGATAGTCACAAATTGCTAAATTGGCCAGGTGGAGTTCAAACTTGTGATCATTCTGCCTCAGCCTCCCTGAGTGTTGGGGTTACAAACCTGTGCTATCATACCCACCTTGAAGCTGCTTCTTAATTTGAGAATATTTTCCCATCTAGAGAGATCGGAAATGAAAAATGATTTTTTTTTCTGACCCAATGAGCTCTTTTTCATTTGTGTGCTTTAAAGTTCGCTTGAAGACTGAATAGTTCCTTTTGTAGTTCATCTTTGTTTCACTGTTGGCAGCTAGAAGTCAGGGAGCATCTTCAGCACTTTGCCTACAAATTTCCATGACTAGTTCCTCAAATGTGTTAGCTATATTTCCTATTTTCTTTGTTACTGCAGGTGACAGAATCCCCTAACTTTTCAATACTGTGAGTTCCTTTTCTTCTCGCTTCTAATAACATTTTCCTTACTCACCTTTAAGTCCCTACTGACAGTGCAGAAGTCAGTATTTTAGGATTTTACGTCAGTAGGTAGCGCCCCACTAGTGTATGCCAAGGTCTGTTATCTGTTGCCAGATAATTTCCTGAGATTCACTAGTACAATATGGCCAGTTTATTATTATGGTACGAGATTCTGTTCGTTAGGATAGAGCTATGCAGGAATGGCATGTCCCAAGTCCATGATGCCTGAGACCTTGCTGAAAAGACATCAAGGTTTAGGGTGATCCAGTGGTCAGGGACTGTGTCTCCTGGTTGTGTCTTAACTAACTCATGTGTGGACAGGTGTGGCCCAGCCTTGCTCATAGCATGTGACACAGGAGTTAGAAGCTGCTAGTTCCTTGAGGCTTGGGCCTGAAAGGTGACACTTTGTCATTTCCCCTGCATTCTTTTAGTCAGGCAGTTACAGAGCCTGTGTTCAAGAGGACATTTTGACAGAGACATGTTGAAGAATGTGGAAGTGCCCTTGAAGTGGTTTCTTAGAAGTGGATTTGTGTCCCTTTTGGCTTTGTATAATGCCTAGCCTACTTATATTGTACAGTAGCCCTATTTGCACTGGGCTAGGGATTTTCCTGTCAGGTGTTCACACCCTTGGTGAGGGCTAGGGCACTGTAAATGCACTCTGTGTTGCTGCTACTTCTGAAAGTATTGTGGATTTCTACCCCCAGAAGAGCTCAGCAGTCCTCTTTGAAATCAGCTGGGTGACAGAGAGTATGGCATGGGTAGATTCTCAGAAGTACTGGAGTTGAAAAGCCACTCAGTATATTCTTGGATCTCAGCTACCATTCTATTCACCCTGGCTAATTATGATTGACTTTGTAGGTCTCTGGGTGGTGGCCTGATGGTAGCCCCACTCAGGGGCTGAGGCTGCCGTGGACCCCATTGGGAAATCCTTGCTTTGGAAAGAGGAAGGCCAAGTTGTGTCACTCAGTGCTCTGGCTTTTTAAAAAATGTATTTCTTTAAAGCAATTATTTCTTCTTAATGTATTTGGTACAGGATCTCACTACACAGCTTGGCTTGGTAGTGGTCCTCCTGCTTTCAGCCTCCCCAGCCCTGGGATTACAGGTGCGCACCATCATGCCTAGACTTGGTCACCTACTCAGCACGTGTGAGGGTGCTTCTGGCTTTTCATTGGAGCTATTCCAGTGTAGGGTATGAGTGGGAGTTCCCAGATAACTCCTTTCTCTGTGCTGAGGGGCAAACTCCTAGCTCTGCTGAGAGGACTCAGGCTGCCTGTCTTCTTTTTCTCCTCCTCTATGCTCAGATTGTGGATGTAGGATAGCACAGTGAGAATGCCATCCCCAGAGGTGGGGCAGAGAGAGAGAGAGAGAGAGAGAGAGAGAGAGAGAGAGAGAGAGAGAGAGAGAGAGAGAGAAAGCGCGCGCATGCGCGCCCACAGGTGAGAGCAGGGGCGTGACACTGATGCCTACTGAGCCAACAGGCATCACCTTCCTTGAGCAGCCCTAGGATGGTCAGTGGCTGCTCTGAGGCAGTTTTATTTGAAGCAGGCAAGATACCTGTTAGTACGGGTGACGGTGCCCTGTAAGCTGGGCCCCAGCCCACGCAGCCTCCTGGCTTCAGGGGTGATTGTGAGCCTCCTAGGACTTTTCCTCAAATGATTCCAACTTGTTCCCTTCCTGATACTAATATTTCTAGTAATCCTGTGACCAGGAAAAAAAAAAAGCAACTTTCAGCGTGCTAATTCAGAACTGCCTTGTTATCAAGGGCTGCAGAAAACCTTTCTTCCAAAAAATGTTATGGTGCACGTGACATATTTGGGGCACCCTTGACCACAAATGCTTCAGACAGAGTTACTCGAGAGGGGCTTGGTCGTATTCATAGGCAACAACTGAAGTGTGTAACTTGCACTTAAGTTTTCTGTCTGTGCATGTTGAAGCAGGCGCGGGTGTTGCTTTTTCTTCATGTTGGTCCTGTTTCTTTTAAATTTCCTGTGTACCCTCCCCTTTCTTCTGTTTATCTTACTCCCTGCTTCTAAAAATGTTGGTTTTGGCAAGTTGTATGCCATAGAGTTGGCATGAGTGCCTGTGCCCAGCAGCTGAACCAGCTGCCACTAACAAGCTGCGGCTCACCAGGCACCTGGTTCCTCGTCACGCTCTGGGATTATAGAACAGCGTGAGACGAGGAGAGTGGGTCTTGACTCTTTACTTGGTATTTTATTTGATATTTCTTTTACCATTAGGGAATTATTTATAGTGTTTACTTTTACAAATTGACATCATTTAAATCACACAGCTAGTATGAAAGGATAGCCAGAGTAAGTGTTTCTCATTTTGTAAAGAACTGGAGGCTCAGAATTTTGGTGATTTAAGGGCTGGCCAGATAGCTCAGTGGATGAAAGCACCTGCTTAGGCAGAGTATAGCACCTGGGGTTCAATCCCCCCCTTGGGTGTGCTGAGATAATAATGGAGACTGGGTGTGGTGGCATGCACCTGTAATCCCAGCACTTGGGAGGTTGAAAACAGGAGAATCACTAGGAATCCTATCTATATAATGAGACTCCATAGACCCTGTCCTAAATACATTTAAAAAAAAACAAAACAGAATTTCAGCAACTTGCCCATGAGTACACCCAAGAAATGATGGAACAAGACCTGGATCTCTAGACTTTTGGTGTGGTATGCAGCTCTGCACTGTGAGAGAGGACTTCAGGGGCTGATAGCCTACTCGGCTTGTGTTGTTCTCCAGATCTTATGCAGCAAGGGATCCAGAGAAGTCTGTAGCCATTACCCTGGATGGGGGCATCAAGGGAACCTAGGTTTTCATTGTTTTATATTTATCTTTCAATTCTTCATTCGATACAACTATATTAGTTGTTAGTACTCAATTTTAGATATAGCGCAAGGTGCAGGGGATATCATGAGGAACAAAATACCACAGCAAGTCAATCCACTTGTGGTCTAGTTCAGAAGACAGATTAGGAAACAAGGTGATGTGGTAAAGCCTTATGCGTGCCCTAAGGCATCCTTCCAGAGGAAGCATCCAAAATTGGCCATGTCCACCTGGGTGAAAAGGCAGGGAAGGAAAAAGCTTGGAATTTGCTGGGGCCAAGGGTAGGATACGGGATTGATAGGAGGGAAGAATGTGAGGCGCTGAAAGGAGAAATAGGCAGGAGCCAGGTCCCCGAGGTCCTTGTCAGATGTGCAGTGGACTTGAAGTTTATTCTGCACGTAGAGGGGACTTTTGAGCCCAGTCAGTTTTGCGGTTTAGGGAGATGTTGGAACAAGAAAGGATGGAACCGGAATAGGATTAAGACTGAAGGCAAAGAGAGACGTGAAGAAACTGTTTTAGTAATCATGGTCAAAGATAAGATCTGAACAGTGGAAGCAGCAGTAGCAGTGAGGAGGGGAACGAGCTAAGAGATGTTAGAGAGCAGAATTGGTAGGATTTAGTCAGCAAGTAGGCCAGTGTGCTGGGGGAGCAGCTGGGTCCAGGGGCTTGGAGGAGTCGGGGAGACTCGGAACTTTTGGCCCCTGTGGAATGAGTTCAGAACATGTGCAGCAGGAATGCCAGAGGGAAAAGCATCAAGTAGCATGGGGAAGGGATCACGTGACAAGATATTTGACTCGGTGGATGGCAGAGGTAGGGCTCTGCCGTCTACGGCTGGTCCTTTTAGATGGACGTTGGCTTCCCGCTTCCCTCCGTGCCTGCGCGAGCCCTTGCTCTTGCGCTTGGGCCCTCTGTGCCTCCCATTGGCAACTTTTCTGAACCCCTATGATTGTTCCCATCACCTGCAGCCTTGCTGTCCTGTCTCCAAGTCCCAGTCGCCAGGCCAGTACTTCTGTGTGCCCACGCTCCCCTCCAGCCACCACCATGCTTTCCTGCTCCTTTTCTGAATTGCCTGAGCCGTCTTCTACTTCCACTCTCTCTCTCATTTTTTTGAACCCCTTTCAGTCAGGACTCCCTTTCTACTCACCAGAACTCCTGCAAGGCAGTGACCTCCACAGTGCAGCCCTGCTGATCACTGGGTTGTCGGCAGTTTGGACCTCTTTCTTCAAGCTCTCAGGACATTACTCTCCACGGTTTTCTTCTTTGCTCACCAGATGCCCCTCTTAATCGCCTTAGCTAGTTCCCGTTACTCATCTTGACCTCAAAACTCTGAAAATCCCAGGAGTCAGTCATTGGATATCTCTGCCTGGGTGTACACTTGATGATCTTGTGTAGTTCAGATAGCTTAAAGTAATACCTGTATACTACTAGTGACTCCCCAGTTGAAATGTGTAGTCTGAGCTCTGTTCCACCAAAGTGCTTAGGCCAAAAATCTTCATGTCATCTTTGACTTCTCTTTGGTCTCTCACACCCTGCATCTAGACTGTTAACGAAATAATTGGCCCAATTCTCAAAATAGCTCTATGGCTACTATGATAATCAATCATAATCTCTGGTCTGGGCCGTTACGGTGGCCTCCGAATAGCTGCAGTGCTATTTTTCTTTTTTGTTTAAATATTTATTTATTCGTTTGTTTATTTGGTACACGATCTTGCTATGCAGCTCAGACTCATAGTAATCCTCCTGTCCCAGCCTCCCCAGCGCTGGGATTACAGATGTGTGCCACCACACCCGGTTCTGGGGCCAGCATGACGCATCTGGGTTTCCAAGGCTGGTACGACGTGGTACCAGGGATCAAACTCAAGGACCTTGTGCTTGCCAGGCAGGCATATAGACTGCCGAGCTATCTCCCAGCCACGTTACTTTCCTTGCCTCCTTACACTCGTTCTGTGATGGTCAGATCCTGTCACTCTTCTCTCACATCCTTCTGGAGCTTTCTCTTGCAGTGTGGAAGCCCATGGGCTTCCACAGCAGCTCGTGGGCTCCTCCATGATGGGGCCTTGGTGCCTTTCTGACTGATCTTCAGCCTACTCTTCCTCTTCTCCATTCTGGCCACACTGCCCTCCTTGTTTCCCCTTGCTACTTTGGTTTGAGCCTTTGCCCTGCTCCCTTTGTGCCCTGAACATTCTCCCTGCGGTTAAATGAACTGCTCACTTCAGGTTGTGTTCATACGTTTCCCTGCCAGAAGGGCCTTCCCTGACCTTGGTATATAAAATGGTTACTCTCACTGTTAATATTTTACACTTTTCAGACTAGGCGTGGTGCCGTGCACCTGTAATCCCAGCACTTGGGAGGCTGAAAACAGGAGGATCACTATGAGTCAAATCTGTGTAGTGAGACCCTGTAGACCCTGTACTAAAATACACACACACACACACACACACACACACACACACACGTATTTTTACCCTTTTCCTGTTTATCCTGTGCAGGCCTCAACCATCTCACAGAGTTGTTTTGTTTCTTGTCTACTCTAAGCAAATAAAGCAATACCATCTTCCTCCACTGGACTGCAAACTATAGAAAAAGAGACTATTATTAGTCTACTGATCCTTAAGGCCTAGAATGATACTGTATTTGGAGCATACTTGGTGTTCAATATATATTTATTGAATGGTTGAGGGACAAGATGTGTCTCCAGCTTAGTGGACGTGACACACTGTGGTCAGGGTGGTAAGGTGACTTCCTTCGTTCCTTGGTTCAGGTTCAGAGGTTGTCAGGGAGCTGTCCTGGGAATCCCCAAGAGGTGAAGCTAGACTATCAGTAGCAGAATGGAAGACCAGACACAGAAGAAGGGCTCGCTTGGGTGGCTGGTGGCCCGTGACCATCTGGATCCAGTCCTTCTTGTTCTCCCAGCCTTTGTTTCCTTTTGCCTGACACTGGGAAATGATCTTACTCTCACACTCGGTCTCATTCTGGGTCTCGGTTTGAGGACTAAGAAACAATTAGAGGGAGTGAAACTGAAGCTCAAGAGTGGGCATTTTTTCTCACCCATGGCAGCAGATGCTACCTGCATATCAACTCTCTGTCACAAAAAAATTAGACATGATGGCACATGGCCCCTGTTTTGGCCCGCTTAAACCTTCCTGCTATAGGCGACGGATTATACTGATCCTTTCCTTACTCTGGGAATAGAGGCTGATAACCTTCTCTCACCTCCATTACAGAAAAGCTAAAATGTAGTCCTTGGCGGGTCCAACCACTCATTTGCTTAGGGCCTAGACTGACTTTTTGCACCTCTGGTTCTGTAAAAATAAATCAGAGGGCCCAAGTCTGCTATTGATTGCAACTAGGTCAGGAGCTCCCCGTCTCGAGCCTGGTGCACGGCCCTGCCACGGCCTGCTCCAGGGAGTGTTGAGGCTTACTCCATTCACACATCCTCCTGGGGCAGTCTCTTTCTTCGCTCGTGGCTTGGCTGGGCACTGAATTTCTCCCGCCTTTGCCCATGTACACGTGGGACGACTCTTATTTGATTGCCCTTTTAAAAACAACTTAAGCATGTTGAGGTTTCCTGTTGATTGGGGCAGCCAGAGGATGTGACCCAAGGGGGAACTGTTGGCCAATCTCTGACTCACCAGAGCTCCAGTTTTCTGTGTGTGAGTGAGAAGTGGCAGCAATGTGGCTCAGGGGCAGCTGGCTGCCATCCTGTGGGTGAGATGGCACTCTGGGAACTGGGAGGCTGGACAGTCCAGTGTTCAGGGCTATGGCCTGTGCAGGATGCAGCATTGGCAAAATCCTGCTGCTATCTTTAAAAACTTCTTGGACTGGATTTTTAAAGTTGGTAATGATTGTCATAGTAAACAACCAGAAGAGCATGCTGAAGAGAAAGTTTGTTCATGGTTTTCTCTAGTAGGCTCACTTACCTTTATTTATTTATTTTTTTCTTTCTGATTCATTACTCATTGAGCACCTTCCAGACACTACCCGTGTATGTCTTGACCTAAAAGAAAGCATGTGGTAGGGAAAATGGAGAGATTCCCTGATACTGTGTTCTAGACCGGGGTTGCCTGGTGCCAGGGGTTTCTGTTGAGCTATGGTTGGGGCCCTGGGGGTTCACAGAGATGGCAGATGTTACTGCTTCCTCGTCATAGAGGCAACACTAGTGTAAGTCCACGTACTGGCTTCACCACTTAGCATCTGAATGACCACGGATGAATGATTTAACCTTTCAGTGCCTCAGTGTCTTTCAGTTGCAAGCCAAAGATAACAATACCTGGTAATCCTGCAGAATTTATATGATGATTAATTGAATGAATATATGTGAGACCATTTAATGAGAGCAGTTCCTGATATTTGCTGAGATCTGTGTGTGAGTTTGGAGCCTGTACATAGCTGAGACTTGTTGGGTATGATGTCTACAGGACTGTGGAGTCGCTTAGGAGCTGGTGTCCTGGCACTGCTGGCCTCCTCATGGGCAGAGTGCCAGCTTCTTTCTTAAGGAGCCCTCATAATCTTTTTGAGACCCTTGTAGATGTAAATTCTGATTAATACCTGTCTTAGTTACTCTTCTCTTGTTGCTGGGACAAATACTCAACACTCAAAATGAGGGAGGGAAAGGTTTATTTAGCTCACAGTTACTGGAGGTTTCTGATCTTACTCAGCTGGCTCCAAGGCAGAGGGGCACGTGGCAGAGGACAACCTTTCATGGTGGCAGCTAAAAGCAAAAAAAAAAAAAAAAAATGAAGGGAGTAGTGAGTAGCGGAGCTCAAGCAGCTGACTTCTCTTCCTTCTTTACATTGAAATGCAAATCACCTGCCCCAGGGGAGGTGCAGCACCCATTTCCACAATAATCAATTATACATTCCAGAAGCCGCCCCAAGACTGCATGAGGCTTTGGGGGGACACCTAGACACAAACCATAACAGTACTCAAGCTGAGAGAGTGGGTTCTGTGCCCAGTGGCACTGTCTTAGGAGCGTGAGGGGGCGATGAAGAGGAAAACTCAAAGAAATGGCACATATGCATTTGCGGTCACTTGAGGAAGCTCATAGAAGCTGATGGTTAGCGTCGCTTCCCAACTTCTGCTTTCAGTGATGCCACATTGCTCAGGCACAGCAGAAATGGGCAAGTGGGCAGCACTGTTGGTCTCTTGTTTTTGCTCCAGAGAGCCAGTTGTTAGGCATTTAGTAGCATGCTGTCCTTCCTACTGTTCTTTTGTTGGTAGACGCACAAGAAGTAATCAGAAAATATAGTGAGTGGGCTGGCCGTGACAATTGAGACGGCATGGTGGCACATGCCTATAATCCCAGCTTTTGGGAGGCTGTAAATAGGCGGATCACTGTGAGTCCAATCTAGTAGTGAGACCCTGAGAACCCTATAGACCCTTCCCTTAAAAAAAAAAAAATACATTTATTTTTTTGGGAGGCCAGCACAGCCTGCCCTGGGGGTGGGGCTGGTATGGCATGTTGTACCTGGGATCAAACCACAGCCCCTGTGCTTGCCTAAATAGGCGCTTTAGACTCCTGAGCTATCTCACCAGCCCTAAATATTTTTAAAAAATTATTAAGAGTAAAAGAGGGGGGCCGGCGAGATGGTTCAGTGGTCTAAAGCGCCTGCTTAGGAAGGGCTCAGGCAACTGCAGGGACTGCGGTTCGATCCCCGGCACCACATGCTGCGCCAGCGCCACCACCAGGGCAGGCTGAGCCAGCCACAAAATAAATAAAAATAAAGAAACAAACAAACAAACACAACAAGCAAACAAATAAATAAATAAATAAAATTATTAAAAAAAAAAAAAATGAGTAAAAGAGGGCCAGACAGATAGCTCAGGGGACTAAAATGCCTGCTTGAGTAGGCAAAGGGACCAGAGTTTGATCCTGAGTGCCCACCACCTCTGGGGCACACTGAGACAGCAGTGGAGACTGGGTTTGGTGGTATGCCCCTGTAATCCCAACGCTTGGGAGGGAAGGATCACTACAAGTCGATCTGTGTAGTGAGTCCCTGCAGACCCTGTACTAAATACATGTTAAAAAAAAAAAAAAAAAAAAACAGTAGAAGACACATTCATCCTCTCAAAATACCCCCACCCCAATACACTTTGCCTATTGTTCTTGTTAATTTCTGAAGCAGTTCTTAAAGCCCTCTTCTGTGAGTGTCTATAAGGGAATGATAAAAAATACAGTGAATGCCACTGCTGAGTGCATTTAAAAGACAGACAGACTTTTGAAAACACTGCAGTTTGTCGTTATCCACCTTATTCACCAGACCAGGCACTGTGGAACTTCTGGCTCTTCCCCAGATTCCATTGACTGTGAAAGGTAAAACTTTTGACTCAATTTGTGATATCAAGACAGCTGTGATTGCTCACCTGAAGACACTCATGAGCAAGGTCTTCTAAAACTGTTCCAGAAAGTGCTAGAATGAAGGGGTCATTGTGTGCAAAGGTTTCGGGGTGGGGATTAATGTCAGTGTATCTTTTACTGCAATAACTTTATTAAAAATGTAAACACATGCACTATAGCTTTTGCGCACACCTCTTAGCCTCTTAAGGTACCGTATCCTGTCAAGGAGAGGCTTCTGCCCCGTGCACTACTCACGGTCTCCGGGCATGAGCTGAGCAGAGGGGCCACTGAGTCTGGGCTGCTGCTGTGGCCAAGGCGCTGTTTCTGCCTTTGAACCTTGCCTTGGAGGTGCAGAACACGGACAGAACACTTTTAACTTGGAGAATATTACCAGAAAGAGACAATGGGTTTTCTGAGAATAAAACATGATGCTTCTGGTTGTTAGGCCACTCACCACCATTTCATTTTCCTTTTCTCTTTTGCTCCTAGGTCTCAGTCAGTCTCTCCACCTCCAGTGCTGTCCCCCCCGAGGAGTCCCATCTACCCCCTCAGTGATAGTGAAGCCTCAGCCTGCAGGTATCCCAGCCACTCCAGCTCCCGAGTGCTCCTCAAGGACTGGCGTTCCCGCGATCTTTCACCCCCATATCCTCACAATCCCTCCCCAGATACGTCACCACCCATCTGTCCCCTCAAGGCCACCAGCTTTGGTTATTTGGACAGAAACCCTTCAGTGTGCAAGAGAGAGGACCAGAAGGAGAATGTCCAGGGTGCAACTCAGGATGTAGACGGAGTAGCCGCTGGCCTCCCCCTTGCCCAGAGCACCCCGCTCCTTGGGCCAGCGGCTGGCCTGCGCAGTGTTCTGTTGACCTGCTCTGGCACCCGTGCCCACAGCCTGGGCATCCGAGAGAAGATTTCAGCATGGGAAGGTCGCCGAGAGATTTCACCCAAGATGAGCCTGTGTGGAGAGAAGCGAGAGGGCTCCGGGGTGGAGCGCCCCATCAGTGAGGGCTGCCCCAGTGTGGGCTGCCCTAGTGTGGTGCCGTCCCCCTGCAGCTCAGAGAAGACCTTTGATTTCAAGGGCCTCCGGAGAATGAGCAGGACCTTCTCTGAGTGTTCCTACCCTGAGACCGAGGAGGAGGGAGAGGCACTTCCTGTCCGGGACTCTTTCTACCGGCCAGAGAGGCGGCCAGGCCGGAGTGAGCCCAGTGCCTTCCTCAGGGGGTATGGAAGCAGGAAAGAGAGCTCCGCAGTGCTGAGCCGGATCCAGAAAATTGAACAGGCTCTGAAGGAGCAGCCAGGGGGTGGCCTCCCCCAGCTACCCAGTAGCTGCTACAGTGTAGACCATGGGAGAAGGAAGGCTGGCATCTCCGGCACCGTGGAGGAGCCAGCAGGCAGTGTGGGTATGAGCGCTGGCAGCCGGGCAGTTGCTGGCTGTGGAGAGGCAGGCCTGTCCCCGGAAAGGGAAGGCTGTGGCTCCACAAAGCCAGGGTCCCCTGGAAACAGTGCTAGCTCCCAGCCACTGCCATCCAAGGGCTCCCCTGATTCCGCTGTGAATCCTGTCCCCAAACCCAAGCGCACCTTTGAATATGAGGCTGACAAGAACCCCAAGAGTAAGCCAAGCAATGGTCTACCTCCTTCGCCCACACCTGCTGCTCCACCCCCCTTGCCTTCCACCCCGGCCCCGCCAGTCACCCGGAGACTCAAGAAGGACATACGTGGTCACCGCAAGTCCCAGAGCAGGTAACGCATACCCTCCTGTGTCTTACAGTGGGGCACAGTGCCTTTCTTTTAGAGAAAGGTGCAAAAGCAGATTGTAGCCTGGGTCACAGGAGTGCTTAATACTTCTGAAGTGCCAAATAATCATTAATTTGTAGTTGTAGTGAAAAATAAGGCGGCCCTCTTGCTCTTGCAGGATAGTTGAACAGGCCCGAGAAGGTAAAAACTCCTCTTGTTACTGCTGGGTGCTAAACCTGATGACTGGATTTGGTCTTTGGGTAAAGCTGGGCTCTGTCTGGAGCCTTATTGATGCTTTCTTAATCCTTCATGGGATGATCAGAGCTGCCTTACTCACAGGTTGAGTAGGTAATTCTTGAGTTTTTCAGGACTAGAAGGATCTTAGCTTCACTGCTGTCTGAAATATCAGCACTGGAAGTTAATTTCTTCAAGGAAAGTGTAATCTGGATGTTACATTTTGTCATTCATACCACAGTGCTGATAGTCTTAGTATGATCTTGCTCTTCTGAGGGCCTCCTGGACATCAGGGAACTCTGGGGCTATTTGAAGAGGGATTGTTGAATCCTAAAAGGAGAGACTGGCAGAAATGAGAATGGAAGACTGTTCTACCTGCTTCCTAGGCGTGTCTGAGGCTCTCATTGGTTTTCTGGAGCTCAGGCTCAGCATTTTTGATCCTGGACTATAGGGTCCCAGATCCCCACAGTAACTTAGTAGCTAGAGTCTCTGGAGTTGGTGAAAATTGCCGGGCATCTGCTCTCTGAAGTGGGGTAGGCTCGAAGCCAGCTTCCTTTGCAAGACTTGTTCTCCCAACCGCTTTTGTCTTTCTCATTTAGCCAGGGCTGCGTATGGGCATTGCTTGTTTCACTTCTGGAGAGTTTTCAGTCTCTTCCATATTTCAGGCTTCCCCCACTCACCCTCTGTCCTATGTAGCTTTCCCTTGCCATGTGCACCAGTCAAAAAGTTCAGTCTCCTCGGCCAGAATAGTCAATGGCTAAGGGTAATCCTATTTGAAGCACCCTAGAATGCTCACTGGCTTTTTGATTCTTTACCAGCCTGCCCAGAACATTTGCTTTGTCCCTCTTCGTCCATTTTATAAACAGCCATCCAAAACCTGCTATGCACAAGCTGTGTGCTGGTTAAAGGGACCCAGAGGTGACTAAGACGTGGTTAGTTATTTAATCAGTATTTAATCAGAGAAAAAGAAATCTGTTGAAAAATGTGGGGGAAGCTGGGCATGATGGTACATGTCTGTAATCCTAGCACTCTGGGACCCTGAGACAGGAGGATCACAAGATGGAGCCCAGCACAGTAACTTAGCAAGACCCCTGTCTCAAAATAAAAACATCTGCTGCGTCTGGAGATGCAGCACAGCCAGTGTGAAAGTCTCGGTCCAGTTCCTAGTACCTGCTTCAAAAGGCTGAGAAAGCTGACAGTGTTAGCCTTAAAGAGTGGCAGTGTATTTTATCTTCCTGGGAGATTTTCAAGTATAGTTGGTTAAGCATGATGAGCCTCATTTGTGGAGTTGAAAACCACCCACCTAAGATGGTGGCGGTGCTGTATGTGCCAGTGAAATTTGGTCTCACAGCATTTGGGAACCACCACACTCACCCATTGTATACTTACTTAGCTAGCTGAGAAGCTTGGCCAGGGACAAATTTTGGAGTTATCAAAATAGAAGTGGTATGTATGGTGACCGCCCACAGGTATTTGGTTCCTAGAAATTCAGAGTTAAAAAACAAAACAAAACCAGAAAAACCAGAGAAACTCAAAGACGTTGGAGAGACCCTGGCATGTAAAAGGCAAGCTAGATAAAGGAGATTTCTTCGCAGGCACCTGGTACATAATTGCCAGAGAAGTAGGTGAAAACTGGAGGCAGTGGAGGACAGCGCCAGCAACAGTGTTCTATGTGTTGCATGCTACAAGCTGAGAGCATGGCTGGGCCTTTAGGACATTTTCAATCGGTGACTTACACACCAGGACCCTCAGGAGTTCAGTAAACAGGAGTGAATGGGCATCACTGACAGAGGGAAGTGTTTGTGGATGAGGGGCAGGATTCTGCCAGCGTTCCTCCTCTCTTCCTCCCTGGAGCCTCTGAGGAGGGGATGCTGCTGGGACTCAGCTCAGAGGCGGGGAGCAGAACAGCAGCGCTGCAGGCTCAGTGGGAGCCAGCCTCTGGACTCGACCACCTGTGGATGAAATTCTACAGTGGGGCAAAAGTTATCTGGGGATGGGAAGGAGCAGGCGGCCAGAGGGAAGGACGCCTCTGCAGATTGTTGTCCTTCCTCTTTCAACAAAGTACCCTGTGGTGGCCCTGGGCATGACCCTGTGGTGCAGTCCGGAGCCCTCTCTGCCTGACTGCAGTAGCAGAGTCATTGTGAGGAGGCGGGCCCAGCGGTCCTGTGGGAACAGCAGACTCCTCCCAAGAAGGCTATTTTCCAGGCTTGGGAGGCCAGTCTTGTGATGTAACGCTCAGGCTCTGGAGGCAGGCAGCCTGGGCGCGTCCTGGCTCTGTCAGTCCAATCTCTTCATCTGTGGAACGGTACAGTGCTTGCTCACACTGCTATGAAGGTTCAGAAGCTGATACATGTAAAGGTGCGTTGGATGCAGCACCCGACATATAGCATGCTTTGTGGTGGTTCTGATAAGGAGAGTGGTGGTAACAATACTGATATTACTGGGTCTAAGACTCATTGCAGGGGCCCAGGCTGGGGCCTTCTGGCCATCTGTCTCCTCATTTGGATGGTAAGTTTGGATCCACTGTGATTTTTTTCTCAGTAGCCAGCTTTATGCAGGCCTTTTGGTCTTTGCTGTTGCCTGGCACGCTGTTCTGCAGCAAAACAGCAGGCAGGATGACTCATGCTCTTGTTATCCACAGAAAGTCCTTTGAGTTTGAGGATGCATCAAGTCTCCAGTCCCTGTACCCCTCTTCTCCCACTGAGAATGGTACTGAGAGCCAACCCAAGTTTGGATCCAAAAGCACTTTAGAAGAGAATGCCTACGAAGACATTGTGGGTAAGCGGGGAGCGGTGGTGGGTTGCGCATCTCTGGGGCTGCGGCACAGGAGCCCAGGGAGGTGCTCGCAGGTTGGCCTTGTTCACTTGGGCAGGTGGGGTCCCATGTGGGGGAACTCCTGCTAGACATGGGCCTCCCAAAGCACCTTAGCAAGAGAACAGCTGAGTGTTGAAGACTGGCCCTTGGGTGAACTGAAGTCCAAAGGGCTCGAGAGCCCAGGAAGGGGAAAACTACATCTCTCCTTTTTTTCACTTTCAGAAGATGTGAGAGCCCAATAGGCACTGCTTCTTACGTGTGTGTGTGTGTGTGTGTGTGTGTGTGTGTGTGTGTGTGTGTGTGTGTCT
>PVKN010012266.1:0-20913 GCA_004027915.1 Capromys pilorides
CCCCCCCGGCTGCTTGCCAATGAGAACAATGACACAGGAGCAGTGTACTGAGAAGTCCCTGGCCCACTACTATGCTCCTGGCTATGTGGGTGCAGCCAAATCTCAGCAGCCTAACAGAAAGCCCAGGAGCTCTCCAGGAGACTGACAAGGGGCTGGTCTCTTTGGCTCTTCCTAATCCTAATCTCTAATTTCTAGAGTTCACCTGCTCTAACCATCTTATAGCCCTATGAATAGGCTTTGTACTGCAATCCCATGTCACTGTGATGGGCTTGGGGTAAGATGAGATGTGAGAACTGGGGGTAACAATTTATCGGTTCACCCACTTCTCTAGTTTATCATCCATCTTTCTCCTGAATGCTCTAGGTACAATGGACTCTCTGCAGTTCCTAAAAGACAGAGGTGTCACATGCCATCTCATGCTGTGTCTCCTCTGCTTGGAATATGCTTTTCTTTAGCATCACCTCATGTCCCCTGGCCCCCAGTCACTACCATTCAATCTTTGGCACCACCTTCTCCAGAAGCCCTGCCCTGACACCTCATTTCTATCTGAGTTCTAGTGCCACTTCTTGCATCTGTAGGAGTCCAACGTGTATCCAGTACTATGGGCTGTGCTAACTAGCCAGAAACTAGACAGCAGGGATTAAACTACCTTCTTTTATTTATCCCTATAGCCCAGTACAGAGTGCAGCATGTAACTGATGTCAATAAATATTCACTGAAAATAAACAAAAATCCCAAATCCAGTCAACACAAACACTATACAGTGTAAAAGCTGAGCAGGTGCACTAAAAAGAAGAAGTTACATCCTCTACAATCCTAACCACCTACCCATCACCTAGTCCTGTCTTCAGTCACAACAACACATCTCAAATTTCACACAGGAAGGAGGGACTTATTGAACTAACCTACTGTTTTGTCGTTAAATATTTTGGGAAAGCCTCGATTTGGGTACTTGCCCCGGAGCTGCCAGACATCAAAGAAAGGCTTCCAGTCAATGTAGTGCACCAGCTTCTGCAGGTTGTAGTCTTCAAAGACCCGGGTCCCAATAAACGTGGGCTTCACTACAGGAAAGAAGAGCTGTCAGGGGCTGGGGAGATAGCTCCGTGGCACAAGTGCCTGCCTGGCAAGTGCAAGGTTGTGAGTTTGAACCCGGGTCCCACAAAAAAAAAAAAGAACAGCTGTCAAAGCAGAGGCCAGGTTGGGCATGAGCCCTTCCCATGAGGGCCTGGCCTGAGAGGCCTCCTCACTGCTTTGCTGCCCCCCACCTGGCGCCTTGTCTCTGTCACCCGTAGATGTCTTACAAAGAGAGGAGCCTTACATCATTGTGAATAAGTGATTCTGCACTGAATCTTAAATAAGACTTGTTCCCATGCATTTGTATTTTCTCAGTTGTACCCTTCAAGGTTTGTGCCCCACTTCCCCCTTGCAGAATTGGGGATTGAACTCAGGTCCTTGTGCTTGCCAGGCAAGCACTTATTCTACTGAGCTACCTCCCCAGCCCCTTAAATAAGACTTGTTATTCCCACATAATTGTCTGACTATGCCACCTTGGAAACTCTTCTCCAGCCTTTCCTCCCCTACCCTTAGCCTCCTCCCAAAAAAAAATTCACTTGGTGGCCTCCACTTGTACAAATAAAAGCAATATAAAATAAAAGCCCCAGTAGAAAGACATTTGTGGATTCAGGGATTATGCAAATTTTACAGATATGAAACTAATTTGTGTCATCCACTGACACACATGCCTGAAGTTTAAGGACAAGCATGCAGGTATGGAAATGAAACCCCAAATTTAGCACTGTGATTACTTCGGCAAAGAAGAGATACACAGGGGACTACTGCCACGTACGTACTGTTGTGTGTGTGCGCATGCGTGTGCGCGTGTGTGTGTGTATGTGTGTGTTTAAGTAAGTAAGTAGCAGCCTGTTTTTCTTAGCCAGGTGTTCATTGTTATTTACACCTCATGAGTTTGAACACATCATAATTTAAGTTAATACTGAAGACCTCACATAGACTGGCACTGCCAGGCTTTCTGGAATAAGAGCAGCATCACAGCACTACCCTAGCCCAGGTGCCAATGGAGTAAAGTTTCAGGGGATGGATGAACTGTGGGGCTGAGGGAGTGACTAAGGAATCAGAGGACTTCCTGCTCTACCAAATACAAGCGCTCTGGGAGAACACAAAAGTCTCAGGGCACTTGCCCGCCTGTGACAGGAGAAGTGTAAGTGAAGTGCACAGGAGGAAAGCTGCAGGAGCTGCTCCATCCTGAGCCCAGGAGCTCTGCTTTCTCACACTGTGCACAGGGACTCTTCTCTATCTGTTCCTTTTCATCCTCCTACTTCAGAGGACACTTTCTTCTTTGTAAACACTGTATCAAGTAAGTTTTTTTTTTTAAAAGCTTATATAGTTTCCTCAGGAGAGAAACTGAAAAGAAACAACCAAGAGAAGAGACTCATGAGTAAAGTGCTCTCTTGCCAGGGAGGTGGAGGACAGATACTACCTTGACCCAGCTTGGAATCCCAGGTCCAAGGTTGCTTTGGGTTCTACCACCTACAGCCTTGTGAATACCCTCCTTCTTCCTCTACCCACTTCCTGTAGTTCCCACAACTAGGTTGTCCTCAAAACATATGAGCTATGTGATGGGGCTGCACATCCCTTAGACAGCAGCAAGTCAGAACTGTACAGTAGCTGCACGCTGGAGTTAAAATGGCTGCTTGGAAAGTGTCCCCACTGGGCACTGGGCACCTTTACAGGACTATTCTAGCAACGTATGCTTTGGTTGCTTAACTAGGACAAAGACAAGTTTGTGTAAGCCCACTGCACAGTGAAAGATGGAGAGTGAACTCGACATGGCAGAATAAGCCTATAACCCCAGCAACTCAAGAGGCTGAAGTAGGAGAACCATGAATTCAAAATCAGTCTGGGAAACATAGACTGCATTGAAGAGCAAACAAAAGCAAAACAGATGAGAATGTAATCATAGCATGGACTACATAGTGATTTATATTTCTTTAAGGATTTTCACATTATCTTCTTTTAGCCCAAAATTTTCATTAAATAATCCCCTCTTCATCCATTAGAGACTTCAATGTGGATATAAGACATTCAATTCAAATTCACCTCATAAGCCAGGAGCCAAGCTGGGATGACCTCTGGGGCCCTCAATCTGGTACTCTCCACTAATCCACACTAAATGAAGTAGGTATGAAATTAGAATGGTTCACATCTACATTTCCAATTTAATCCTCTCAACTACCAAGCATACACAGAACACAGATATCGTGAGCAGTGAAAGCTGACTGGAGACATTACCTTGGTAATATGGATTCAATTAATATGTCCCCTGTTCATCCTGTCTCAGTTTTGCATTTATATCTCATACCTCTCTAAGCCTGCCAAAACATCTTACATATTCTATTCCCCCATAAACACCTCTGCTAGGCAAAAAGGTGGCTAGAAATACAAAAAGGAAGACATCAAAGGAGATGAAAAGTGAAGGATCTAAGAATAGAGATAATAAGGTGAGTAAGAGGTCAGGGGCCTGGCTTTGTTGCAGTATTTTCAAGCAATGGGCTTTGTTTTGTTTTTTCAACTTTTTTGAGACAGGTTCTCACTGTATAGTTCAGGTTGGCCTCAAAGTCATGGCTATCCTCCTGCCTCAGTCTTCCCAGTGCTGGGATAATGTGTGTGCACCACTATATCTAGCTTGCAAAGGTATCTTCCATGCCACACCTTCTCCTGAGAACCAGGATAAACTGAAAGAGGCCCACTCAAGTGCAGCGCAGGAGAAGGAGCGAAGGTTATAAGACAAATTTGAGGTAAATCCCAGCAGCCTTTCCAGTTATTACCTGAGAATGTTTCCATAAATTAAAATGGAGAAAATACCCACATTCATTACAGAGATGTCTGAGGGACTCAGTGAGATACGGTGGGTCCACCCCAGGGCACCATCTGACACAGATTTTCCTTAAATGATTCCCAGTTACTTGCTTGTCAGTTACAAGGGCCACTTATTATACACGGCTCAAAGTTCCTAGCTGCTGGTTCATTCTGTAGCCATGTAACTGCAAACATCTCAGCAGCACCAACAGTGATCACATCTAGTCTGTCTCCTGACAAAAGCCACACAGACCTGGGGGAGGTTCAGACAGCCAATCAATGTGGAAACCATTTTTTCTGGCTTGACTTAAGGGTATGTATTTCCTCTCCTGTTGAAGAAAAAAAGTTATTTAGTCATAAACTCTTAGCTCTTCCTCCTCTACTATGATGACATGACCAAGAGAGCCAGTGTAGAATCTTTTTAAAAAAAATCCTATTAATAAAACCTTATCATAAAAGCAGTTCCTTTCTATCCCATATGCTTTCCACTGCATCAGAGATAGTGAAGACTCATAAGTGCCCACAAGCTACGGATGACACTGAAAGGTCAACACTGTAGGCCTAATAGCGAATGAGCATGCTGGTGCTGTCAGAGAATCTGAGGGCTGGAGCTGCTGGCTGTCACCAACCACCTCGAGATCCCAAACACAGAACTCAGGACCTGACAACTGTGTGCACACCTAAGGAGGTAAGAGAAAAGGCATCTGCAGCATCTGGGGCTCTCCAGCATCTAATAACCAATAGATCTTTCCTTTGTGCTGTGTGTTCTCTGATTTCACATCCCTAGCAGCTCCTCAAGCCCCGCTACACGAGCCCAGGAGGAAATATCCTCATGATTTTAAATGAACATGGAGTTCTAGAACCTACAGACAGACCCTGACACAGGTCTGCTGCACAGCCAGGGTGGGCCATATGTCTTCCTCTACCTCACCCTCTGCGAGCAAGTCTTCAGATATTTTATTATTTTCCTGCTGGGTTTGAGCTCAAGTTTTCATGTTTTCTAGCACAGCACCTAACATCTACAGGAGACACAGTATACGTTTGGCTAAATATATAAAATTCATTGCAATCTAGCCAAAAGTTATTGTGAACTTAAACACTAAAGAAATACGATTTGAACTAGAAAATGAATTGCTCTGAAAGGATCTCAGGCCTTTACCTGCCTCAAAATGGTAAAGTCATATTAAAAACTGTAGGTCAGGCTGGTGAGATAGCTTGGCAGTCTAAGCACCTGTCTGGCAAGTGCAAGGTGCTGAGTTCAATCACCAGTACTGTATGTTGTGCCGCCCCAGAATCCCAGGCATGCCATGCCAGCCACCAAAACTAGGAGTGGTAGTGCACACCTGTGGTCCCAGTGCTGGAGAAGCTGAGATAGGAAGATTACTACAAGTCTGAGCTGCATAATGAGACTTTATGCCAAATAAATAATAATAAATTTTTAAAAAATTAAAAAACCCCAAAAAACTGTAGGATCACTTCATTGCCCAAATGAGTAAAGATCTATTTCTGCCACTTACCTTGAGAGACTCATAATGGTCCTGTCTAATATCTTCATATTCTTCCATGATTTCCTCAAAGTATTCATCCTTTAGATTTTCATCTAATAGTTGAGAACACTGAAATGCAAGATAAAGTTCAATAACCACAAAGGAGCAAAAAGTAAAATCCATGCAATAAGAGCTGCAATAGCAGTACCTCCCTCAGGAAGCCTTCCCTAAGAGTGTCTGTTCTCACTTTACTAACTCTGTACCTCTTGCATGGTGGGTAGTACAGGGCAAACTTGGTGGACTTGGATGCCATACCCTATATGTGCCAGAGAAAGGCCTGGTCCAGAACTGGTTCCTAGAAATGTCCCATGGGATAGCCTACCTAATAAAAATCAATGTATCTCAGGGTTCTTGGGCCATTCAGAGAGTTTATACTAACATGTGACTTATGCTGGGAGGGTTGGCTCATGCTCTATCTGTTTGGTCTTGGCAGGGTTGAATATGGGGCAGCTAAGGCAACACATGGAGGTTTTACGTCAGTAACCAGCTCCCAATAAAAACCCAGAACTCCAAGGATCCAGCAAACTTTCTGCTTGGCAATACCTCTTGTTTACTGACATACACCACTGTGGAATAACTGAGTACTGTCATAGGACTCCACTGGGAGATGCACTAGAAGCCTCTGCTTACCCTTTGATTCCATTCTACGTCTTCTGCCATTGCCAATTTTAAGCTGCAGCTTTTCAAAATAATTAACTGTGACTTTTAAGTGTAAAATGGTATGTTCTGAGATCTGTGAGACCTTGTGACTCAGAACCTGACAGTGGTCCTGAGGAACCTAAGACACTGGATTAATACCCTCTTTAATGTTTCCAAGATACTTTGTTCACCTCTCATCACTGACCTCAAGCTTTTAGTGCCTGATTACTTTACTACCTGTCTAGCAACCATGTCTATTTTCCTTTTTAGAGGACAGCCCTTGAGAGCTATGATCCTATCCTATCAGCCACCTCACACTGTTGGTACCTAGCTCTGTGCCTGGCAGGTACAAGCCACAGCCTCATTAAATGTTTAATAAAAGAATGAAGCTACTCTTCATGGTCAGCTAAGAGGTTTTACCAAATACGAAAGGAAACAAAGAAAATGTGAAGATATTCATTAAATTGTAAAACTGAAGCTGCTAAAAGACTAGCTACCATCAAAGTTCAAAGTAAAGTTATATAAAGAAAGAAGAAATGGCTGCTACTGGACACATCAGTTGAAATATACAATGCTGCCCTATCCCTCATGCTCCAGTAGGATTTTCTAACACACAAAAAGGCAAGGAAGGTCAGTATCTTTATCTGAATTGAGCAAGTTTGACTGGATGATGGTTAAAGTACCTCCTTGCTTTAAAAATCTGTAATTCTGTGAGACTTTTCTAAGTATCTCGAGTAACAATCACCTATGAGCTAATATAGAACAAAATCTCTTACATTAAGGAATATAAACAGAAAAGGCCACTGTGGTAGGCCTAAAACTATGCTCTCCAATAGAGTATTTCCCTGCCTTACAGTAAATTCACTTCCGTATGGACTTCATTTAGGAAACCCAGCAGAGCTACATAAAAACAAGAGTAGGGTACAGACTCTTGAGTGCCTCTAAATGAAATCAATGTTTAAAAAATGTTACATTCTGATCAGTCATACACCCTCAGAAGGCAAAACCTAGTTTTCCCTAACGTCCACAGAATATAACAGGTCCTGGCATATAGGAACAATCAGGCAGTATAAATATACTGTAGTTTGCTGGCACTTTCTACTACACCCCAGAGAAACTCCCACTCCTGAAACCCCTTCCTGCCCAGTCTTTCTGGCTTGAATTTTAATGAGTCTGTCATCAGGTGTGGTGGCATTCACCTTGTAACCACCCCCAGCTACTCAGGAGGCTGATGCTAGAGAAAAGGATTACATGTGCAAGGATAACAAGGGCAACTTGGTGAGACCATGTTCTGAATATTTTAAAAGGCTATGGGTGTAGCTCAGAATTTGAGTGCTTGCCTAGCGAGTCCCTGTATTCAAACCCTCAATACAGAAGAAAGGAGGGAGAAAGGCAGAAAGGCAAGGAAGGAGTTCAGGTCAATATATGACTAATCTACAGAATCCTTTTACCAAAATATCAAGTGTTTGCTATCAAGTGTTCACCTACCAACCACCAAGACACTTAAGTTTTTGTATTCCTTCCCTTTATAATTTTTCATGTCAACCGCTGCACAACAAGAGGGAATGAGTTGACATGTTTATAATTTGAAAAGAACTAAATAGTGACACCTTGTATTTTATGTAAAAAGGAAACAAAATAAGGGGAACCTCAGACCCAGTTTTCAGCCACTAAGTATCTGTTGCACCTCTTTAGACCTTTCCAAGTACATCAGACAATTGCTAAAGCGCAGTCCTATCCTATGTTCATTACTTAGAACAAAAAACCCTGAGACAAAAACCCTGGAAAATGCCAACAACAGGTACCCAAACTATCACTAGACAGGTCAGAGTCAAGAGGCCATTCTTTCTTTTTTGTCGTTTCTTTGTATGTAAGACAAGGTAAGTACAGCACTACACAGCAGTACCAAACTTTGCCCCTTGCCTGGCTCCCAGCAAGGCCCAGGCTACTGAGCTCTGCAGGACAGGGAAGAAGTATCTCTTTCAAACAAGGAACTGAGGGCCAATCCCTTCTTCTACCTGTGTAGGGACCAATACGCTAGGCAATACCCACCCAGGCTTGGCTCCAAATGCAAAATGTTTAGGGACATTCATAGCATCCAAAAATAGCAACAGGCCTTAAAAAGGGGCCCACTAGTCACTCAACCATAGACCTAATGATATAAGCGCCAATGAAAAACCATCCAAAACCAAAATATAAACATTCAGAATTACAGAAATGTAGTTTACTTGCACATTAATCTACGTCAACTGAAAAATTTTAAATGGCAACTTCATGCTACAGTTTAATTTTATCTTTTAAAAAACTTCTTAAATACAAATGGAAACAAGTTTAATTTAGCATATAGCAAGATTCCTTATGTTCAAATCTCAAACTGTCAAATGATAGATATATGCCCTCAGGAGTCAGCAGCCTCTTTGTTTTTCTTATGTTGTCATCTCTAAAATGAGGATAATAAAGGCATCTACCTTCTGAGGCCAGTCTAAGGATTCACATGTTCCCAGTGGAACATGCATAACTGTTTTATTAGGTGGCTTTATATCACTTGTGCTACAAATGGATCTAACCACTTTTATATGTCTTTTACTAATAAACTAAAAAACCACTCAACGGGACAATCCTGCATATACTACTGGTAATTCAAGCCATCCAGTAGCAAGACACACACTATGCTCCCCCGGCCCCCACACACACACTATGGCCCCATCAAGTGCCATATGAAGCATTTAATTCAACACACCACTACAAATTTTCAATGACAGGGGCTTGGGAGATAGCTCAGTAGAATAAGTGCTTGCCTAGCAAATGTAAGGACCTGAGTTCAACCCCCAATTCCATCAAAAAAAAAAAAAAAAAAAGAGAGACGGGATAAATTTTCAGTGACAGTGATATCTGTAAATTCCATGAAAATACACTCATACATCTGAAAGAACTCCTTTGAAAGATGGCTCAGAAAATGTAGAGACCCTAGGGTAAACTGTACATTGTCACTTAAATCTCTGATGGGGCCAGGGAGATAGCTCAGTAAAATAAGAGCTTGCCTGGCAAATGCAAAGTCCTGAGTTCAATCCCTGGTACTGCTCCCCCCAAAAATTCCGAGATTATCAGCACCCCGAGTAGATTTCCTGTCCTCTACTATATGAGTACATTGGTGGTTTTCAGATTGGGCACTTCTGATGAGACCAAGTAGGATAAAGGACAGAAGGGCAAGCTGAGCTTTTCTAAACCACACTGAGTTTCCAGGTGAAATGTCACTTGAAGAAAAGAGTTCTACAGCTCAAAACTGGAAGCCAAAGGGCCACACAACCTCTCAGATGTCTCCCTAGTTGTTGTATATTATTATTTAGAAAGAAGGGCTGGCCTGATAGCTCAATGGACTAAAGCGCCTGCCTCAGCAGAGCACAGCAGCCAGGGTTTGATTCCCAGCATGCCACGTTGGCCCCTCCCTTGGAGTGAGCTGAAATAGTGATTGAGACTGGGGGGTGGGGGGCATGCACCTGTAATCCCAGCACTTTGGGAGGCTGAAAACAGAACAATCACTATGAGTCCAATCTATGTAGTGAAACGCTGTAGACCCTCTATCCCCTGTCTTAAATACACAAAAATAAATTAAATTTTTTTAAAAAAGTTACTAATAGTAAGATTAGATATTAGGCTTCACTGGAAAAAAAAAAGCAGGGCCAGAGGCAAGTTATTTATTATGTTCACTACAAACAAAATCTATTGCTTTGGGTTTAAATACCTAGCACTGTTTTTCTGCCTTGGGGTTGGGTCAACTGGCCCATTCTCAGGTGCTCTTCTATTTAGGTCACTTTTTAAATCTACAGTCTGTTTAACTCTGGCAGTGGTCAAAGAAACATCTAGTCACAACTGCAAACTGCACAAATCTGTATGTTGAGAAGGTTCGAGGTAGGATTACTTTGAAGCCAGCCCTCTCTACTTCTTGTTCCCTAACTGTCCCATAGGAATGCTTACAGGGTGTCTCCTTCCGACAAGGCAGGCACTATGGTAGCACACCATAAGCCCCAGGCTTTTTGATGTCTCTTAGAAGAAAAATACATCTTGGGTGACATGCTTAGCTATCACTTCCTTTTTCGCTCCTTTATTCTGAAATAAAATGGAAAGGCTCATACTCACCACCACCACACTCTTGGATGCATCCAAAACATGGATTACAGGTGCACTGTATCTTGGAGCTATTTTAACTGCTGTGTGGGTTCTGGAAAGAAAGGTCAGGAAGAAAAGCATATCCATCAGCAGTGACAACTGCTACGTACCTCTTGTTCAGAACTGTTAGATATGGTGTGTTTCTAGCATTTTCCAGAGAAAGATTTCAACTTGCTCATTTATAAACACTGAATTTCAAATTTTTCTCATAAAATTGTGAAAGGAGAATGACTTTTACCTATCCCAAGATGGGGAAAGCAAAGTGAAACATGAATTGATAGACTCAGGCTACAAAGAAGCCTGTGAGAAAATGAGGAAGACTTAGGCCCTGGCCCTCTGTCAACAAGCAACCAGACCGTGAGCTCAGCAGTAGCCTGTGTAGACAGAGGAAGAACCATCCCAGGTCATCTCACCTGGCTCACTTTCCCTCCTCCAGACAAACTGGGAGACGGGTCAGCAGGGGCCCTGGGGAACCAGAAGCCAAGCAGAGAACACAGGACTGGCTGCCCAGCTGCTGCTCCCTCACGTCCTCCTATAGGAGACATCAACATTCCTTCCCTCCAATTTCTCTATTTGTACAAAAGAGCCCCAGACCCAAAATTTAATGCAAATAAAAGAGGTAAAAGCAACAAAATATTTTACATTGACTTGACCCCAAATCCCTACTTCCAAACTTGAAAATGTTAGTACTAAGAATAATCTTTAGTTCTGAAACAATTCTTTATTTTTTAAAATTACATAATTAACTAAAGTGCAAAAAAAATTGCCCTCAGGTTACTGGATATTTATACCATTAGCATAGGCTACTTCTCTAGTATTTCATTACAGAATGAACCAAATCAAAGTGAGAACTGAAACATACATTAATCATTCCCCCCACCCCCGCCTACACTGCTGACATGAGACCCAAAGGCAGAAGCACAGATTGGCCCAATCTGTTCTCAAGGGTGGTAGTAGTTCTCACCACAGGACTTCCAGTGTTTCTGCTCTTCCCTTCTCTCCAAAGTAGCACAGCACTTCTGTAAATTTGGTATTTTCATGTTCTTTCCCTCAATTAATGTGTATTTGCTTTGGAACATTATCTAGAATATGCTACTACATAAGAAAGAAACCAGGTAGCAGGACACTAAGCTTAATCCAATTCCATTTTTAAAAACAAACACACCACCCTCAAACTGCCAACCAACCAATATAACATCTAAAATTCTGCATATTTAGAAAACCACAGAGAGACGTCAATCAAGTGACAGGTAGGGCTAAAGTTGGAAAGGGAGAGGCCAGATTTTACTTTACACTCTTCCTTTCTCCATTGTCTGAGATACTCCAGTGAGTGTAATTACTCAACTAATCTTTTAAAAGCTAAAGGGCATCAAATGTAACCCTAGCACTATGGTAGGCTGAGACAGGAGGATTGCAACTTCAAGCCCTGCCTGGGCAACTTAGCCACTTACTGGGAACCTGATTCAAAATGTTAAAAAAGATTGGGGATGCAGCTCAGTGGAAAGACCTCAGATTCAATCCCCTAAACCACATTCCCACTCTCTCTAGAAGCTCTAAAACACCTAACAAGACAGGATACACTTTCTAAGAGGAGCCTCATTCATTTGTGAACAGAAAGCATGAGCTCAGGACTCTACAAGAGCCACTTCAGCAGCTGGTGGAGAACAAATGCAGGAAGGGCAGCTGGAGCATGAAATGAACTGCAAAGCCTCCTAAGTATGCCTTATACTTACCCTGCTGTGTGCTCAAGGTTTGTATCTAAATGTCTCCTCAGGGTCACGGAGTTAGCTCAGCAGTCTAAGCACCTGCCTAGGCAAGCACAAGGACCTGGGTGCAATCCCTGCTACCACATGCCATGCTGGCCCCGCCCAAGGCACACTGAACTGGCATGGGAAGTGGTGGCACACACCTATAATCCCAGTGTGGGGAAGGCTGATAGGATAGGATCACTACAAGTCCAAGCTGCATAGTAAGACTCTGTACCAAAAACATAAAAATTAAACAACAAACAAACAAACAAATAAATAAATAAATAAATATCCCCCCAAAGCCTCATGCGGTCACAGGTGAGGCTTTTTAGAGGTACCTGCATTTAGAGTGTGTGGTGCTGGGATTAAGGATGTGATGCTGGGACTGATTCAGGTGTGATAACAGGATTAAGGGTGCCTCAACCTGGGTGTGGGGTAGCCTCCACAGAATATAAGGCACAAAAAGAGGGCTGTGGTTGTCACTTGCTCCTTGCTGCTTTTGCTGCCTTCCACCTGTCATGAACAGTTTCTCCTCTGTGACTTCCCTCTGCCATGATACCCTGCCATAGATGCAGCCAACTATGAACCAAAATCTCTATAAACTATGAAATGAAATAAATCTTTCCTTCTTTAACTTTGGATTTTGGGCAGTTTTTATCAGCAATGAGAAAAGTAACTAAGATGACATCTTGACTTTTGTAATGAGGATGATTTTCAAAAAGTAGAAAAGGTTTTAAAGAATTAGCTGCCTCAAGTTTCAAAACAGCTCAACCACATTTAAGCTTGCTGCTTCGCCCTTCAGATGACAAGCGCAAGTACATGAATGTTTCCTATATATTCTTCTTGAAATATATATCCTACAAGGAAGTATTATCTTAAATTCAATTACACCCAGATAACTTTCTCTAAGAAAACCAGCATAATTTTATACTTTAAAATCAACATAGTATTTATTAAGTACTCAAGGGTTCTCACGTCAGTGCCATTTAATTCTCTGTTGATCTTCCATACAAGAGCACTGAGAGGAAACTGATGGATTCTAATATTTAAAAAAAAAAAAAAAAAAGGCAAAGTACCTCTTTTCAGCATAAAAACTGACAAAAGCAAGACAACCAGAGGCATTAAATTTGAGCTTAGCTGCTAAGAGTACATCTGCTTTCCTTATGACACTGATCCCACTTACTTTCCTCTAGGCTTCTACTTATGCGAGTTTCTCAAGCCTGAAAAGATGCAGAACATGGGCTCTCTTCACCCTCCTGCACACGAACAGCAGTGAGTCCCAAATGCTGCCCCTTTCGAGTCACTCATGGACATGGGATCCCACTGTTCCCCTCCCATACTTGCCAAGCACCCCTGATGTGTTAAACTCAGAAGACTTTTTTAAAACGTTCTGAGTAAGAAAGGAACTCTAAGCGTTTTCATATATCCTATCCTAGATTTAATTTTAAGGTCTTTTACAGCATGATCAATACTTAAAATCTGATGAAAAAGATGAAAGAATGGAAAAATTAAGACGGAATCAGAAGTGAGATCCGCATATAAATTCATCTGGTGAATTTCTCCACAGATATAAATTTTAAGCTTTCCTATGGGCAATGGAAACAGGAAAATAAAATCTCATGTGTGATTTAATGTTTTACTTTCTAGCAATTAAGGAAAAACACCCACACTCAGAAAATTCTGCTACAGTGTATACCCTTGAGATGTTATATAGATAACACAAGATTTCCACTAGTTTCTAGTAAAAAAAAAAAAATCTATCTACACTACAGATATTTAGTTCTTCTTTTATGCCTATAGATTAAAATAGGGATAATCTAAGCATAATGTACCCATCTTTGACCTCAAATCTGTAATATCCTTTCAGTGTCCCTAAGGACTGTCCACAGGACAGCCTTAACTGCCATCAGTGGGTCTAAGAGGCACAGGACTAATCCTGTTTATGATCTTGCAGGCCACTGGCATCTAGAAAAGCTTATATTCCCTCATATATCTGTTCTCATGAAAATCTGAAGTTTTGAGACTCCACTTGTTCAAATACACTGAGCAAAGGTAAGAACTTGTTCCTGCTGAGCGCCAACAGGTATGAGGAAGAAACAGCTAAGAGTTTCAGCAGAGTTTCCGAGACATTCAGACTCCCAAGGGGTCTGTAACTAAGCAGGCTTTCCTGGGAGCAGATAGTTTTCTTATCCAGATACAAAAGGTATTAACCATAAATGAAGAGACTTGGAAATTAGACTTCACAAAAATTAAAACTGTGATCCACAGAAATCACTGAGATAACAAAAGATGAGCAAGATGAGAAGAATCAGGGCTGGGGAGATAGCTCAGTAGAATAAGCACTTGCCTGGCAAGTGTAAGGTCCTGAGTTCAATCCCCAGAACCACCAAAAAAAAAAAAAAAGAAGAATCTATTTGCCTATTTATGATAAAAGAAGGAATCTTGAGAGGCCAAGAGATCCAGATTTCTAAATTCAGTTTTACAAGAGACAAGAACAGATACCTTGTAGTACCTGGAGACTGTGCCTTCCCATCCCTAAGTCTTGTTTGATATATCAGGTTGTGACTATTAAGAATTATGGGTGACTCTAATTTTGCCAATGATACATTTTGACAAGGTAGCTATGTTGCTTGTGAATGTTTTTTCTTTAATCTGGAGAGCCTTACAATGAACAATTTGGTCACATTCAAGTCTGCATGAGAGCCAGAGAGATAGCTCAGTGGACTAAACACCTTTTTAGGCAAGCACAGAGACCAGGGTTCACTGGCACTACATGCTGTGCCGGCCCCACTCCTGCCCTTGGGCACACTGAGCCAGCCACTGAGTCCAGGTGTGCTGGTGGATTCCTATAATCTCAGCACGCGGCCAGGGGGCCTGAAAACAAGAGGATCACTATGATCGCAAGCTGCACAGTGACCCTGAACCAAATACATTTTTTAAAAAAAACTACAGAAGTATCTTAAATTTTTTAGTATAGCACCTTACTATATAAAAAGATTCTAATTTTGAAGCCACAATCAAACTTACATAACTCACAATATATTTTCACATAGATAGCCATTTGAATATTTCTTTTTTTAAAAAGTAGTACTGGGGGTTGAACTCAAGACCTTGCGCTTGCTAAGCTATCACCCTGGTCCTAAATATTCCATTTTACAGTGGTCTGGTGGGTTTTGTTTGTATGGTTTTGCTTTCTTCAAGCACTAGGGATTAAATGCAGGGCCTTGCACAGAATACAGCAGTTAAGCACTCTACCACTGATCTGTATCACTAGTCTTTTTAAAACTTTTGACACAGGGTCTCACTGAGTTAGTATCCAAGCTGGACTCAAGCTTGTGATTGTTCTGCTTTAGTCTGTGTAGCTGGGATTACAGGCATGTGATACTATGCCTGGCTCAAATGTTACTTTTAAAGGTCTTTTATTCTGACATTAGTTCAGAGAGGCTCTTACCATTACTGTTTGTCATGAATTAATCAAAATCATGCTCCTCAAAATCCAGTTATCAACTGAGAACAACCTGCCACATAGTCAAGGTTTTTATGAAAAACTCAGTTCTCTAACATGAGCAGGAACACTCAACTATGGACTCTTTCACATACAAAAAGCAATTAATGGATAAAATATACATAATATTGTAGCTATTTGTGAAAATGATCCATTCAGATTATAAACGTGTAAATTTGGCTGGGCCATAGTCCTCAGTTTTGGCCAGATCATAATCTAAATGTTGCTGGGAAAGTATTGCTTTAGATGTAACTTTTTTTTTTCTGCTTTCCAAAAAACACATACTTTATAGTTGATCATAGAACCAATCTCTGTTCTGCAACAGTGTCAAAGGTCTTTAAAGACTTGACAGTGATGGAAACAAAACCAAAGGCCCCTTCCCCTCCCTTGAGCATGACAGCGAAGAAGACTCTATAGAAGCTTCACCGCCGTGCCAGAGCCGCTGGTTGCACCTCAGCATGCGGCAGGTGGGTGCAGCTGAGCCCCTGGTGAGGCAATCCATGAGGTGGCACAGAGTGAACCCAAGGTCACTAGTAAGACTTCATACCAACGAGGACAACAATGAGGACAATGATGATGACAAATAATATTAAAATCATAAGCATCTTCCAATTCTTCTTTTGGTACTGTTCTGTTTTGTTAAGCTGTTTCAAGCCATCTTCGGTTTTGATACGGGACTGTTCAACACTATGGTCAGTTCTATTGAGGATCATACCCTTCTCTATAATCATGGCTCCTAAGTCCCTAAAGATTTTATTCAGGTCAGAAATAGACTGTACGATCTGGCAGATCTCTCACTCCCACTCTTTCACCATCAGTATATTCTGCTCCACTAACACCAGCTGGTCATCCGTGAGACCCCGATCATACAGAGCATTACCATCTCCATCATCCATTAGTGGTACTGATGTGTCAAAAAAACGCTGGGATCTTTCCTCTCGATTCTTTATGCATTTGAGGTAGCTGGACTGTGCATGTCGGAAGCTGGTGAACAGCTCCTGCAGGGTGTGTGCTATGGAAGCCACCACATTCTGTAGCAACTGCTCCTCTTGCTCTGAGCAGAACCTTCAGGCTTTGCTCACACTGCATGCTGACACCTGTGGAAGAGCTGGGTGTTCTCCTAGGTGGTTATTTCAATGGCATGCTCCTCCTCGATGCTGTCATCCAAGGTAGGTCTGTTTAGATGCTTGTCATGCAAGCTGGCTAATTCTTTCATCTTCTGCTTAATCCAGCCAACATCATATTGTATTTCATCCACTCCCTCCACCCATTTCAGAGGGGACCGTTTTGTTATGCTAATGGGTGCCTAACACCAGTGCCATGAGGTCATTGGCAAGTTGCTTGGCTAACAGCTGCCAGTTTTGGATGGAATTATTCCACAATGACAAGAAAGTGTCAGTTACATGCCTGGTGGCCATGTCTCATCTTTTGTGACCCCCATCTCAGGGTCCCCCACCCACTCAGAATCCAATTTATTTACTTTCTTTCTCTTGGTCTGGCCTGGCTGGCCCACCCTTTCACAGATGCCTCTCTTGACAAGATCCCAGGCCTGAGTGTCTTAAAAGTTCAGTTATGCAACTCCATCAAACACAAAGATCCCTCCCCAAATAACCATCTAAGCTTTCCAATTGTCTGACTCCCCCTACTCAAGGCCTGAATTTGATCTCTAAGCACCTGAATCCCCCCAATCCTTGCTTAACAAACCAACAACCCAGAGACCCTTCCCCAATCCAACCTTAGACCTACAAGCATCTAACTCACCAATCCTACTCTACTAGAGAAGGATCGGAAGACCCCTGCCCAACCTTTATCCATGGGCTGCCCTAGAGGGCTTTACTTCTATCCACAATTTAGTTTTTTGAGTGTTTAAGGCCTGTCCTGAGTCTGGGCTCTGACTCATTTACTTTTCCCACCAGAGAACTGATTTTGGTTTCCTGGTCTGAAAACGTGAAACAGGCCTGAGCCCTGAACTATCCAGAGCCTGCAGCTCTCTCCCAATGAAGCTGAGCTTTAAAAGCCTCAGCTCAACCTCCTGATCCTTTTTTTTCCTGGTGGCCTGGTCCTTCACTGCCAGCAGGCTGCCTGCCTCCAGGAGGTCAGCAGGGCCTGCCTCCCCAGCCTCCTCACTCCTCCAGCTCCTTCTATCCCTGGATCTGAAGCTAGATGTAACTTAATCAGCAACCTTTGAGTAAAGCAGCTTATCTTCCAAATGTGGGCTGACTTCATCGATCAATAGGCCTTAGGAAAATGACCAAGTCCCTCCCTTCTCAACAAGGAAAAAGAAATTCTGCCTGCAGACGGTCTTCTAACCTGAGAACTATAACATGAACTCTTGCCTGGCTCCAGCAGACCTGCCAGTTCCCAAAATTATAAAAATGAATTCCTTAAAATAAATCTCTCCAAGGAACTCAGGAGTACTTATGATCACTACTATACTTTTACACAAGAAAAATGAACTACACACTATGGGACATCAGGTTCAACCCTCCAGCTTGATATTGGTTCTTTATCAAAGTAAATAATCTTCTAAGAAAGGTTGCACAGAAAGTCTAATACCTATACTTAACATTTCTCACAAAATCACCATGATCAGAATCCCAGAAAAACAACTGACAAACCAAGCAATGACCATGTGACAATGTGTGAACTTTTTTCTTTACATCTTTTACTCAAGATTGAGGAACAACTTTTCAAAATGATCTTTTAGTTCATTCTAGCTAGATAGGTTTTCTGTCTCCAAACTATTACAAGGTGAAGAGTTTCTTTGAGAGAATCTATAATTTTTCAGACACCAGGTTTAAAACAGAGAAGTTTAAATACCATCTTTGAGCTAAAAACACAATTCCCTCACTTAGTCTCATCTCAAGAGCAGTAAAAGCTTATTACAATTCTCAGGAACTGAATACCAGCTGAGTAGATTTTTAAAAAAGGTAGCTTCAAGCTAAACGATTCTCAACCCTTGCCAAAAAAGGCAAGGGTTGAGAATCAGAAGTTTCCTACTGTATGCCTCAAAAGTGGTCTGACTCTTGCCCAAGTGAACAACACAAAGACCATACAAACAAGTTAATAAGCATAAGGGAAAGCACACACACACACACACACCCCACTACCATCAACACCACACAAAACAAACCAAAGCAGGTTTTGTCACTGTAAACCCTAGCATTTAAGAAGAAACAAAATGCCAGGCACAGTAGCACATGGCTATAATATCAGCTACTCAGAGGACTGAGGCAGAAGCATCACTTGAACCCAGGAGTCCAAGGCCAGCTTGGACAGCATAGCAATACCTCATCTCATACATGAATGAAAAAGTAAATAAGTAAATAAAGTGAGCAAAGATTCACTGGTATGACTTACCTTGAAGTGGTTGCTCCTCCAATCAACAATGGAATCTTTATGGCTAACCTTTCCATTTCCTTGGCAACAAAAATCATTTCATCCAGGGAAGGAGTGATGAGTCCTGACAGGCCAATTATATCTATTATTAAGAAACGGTAGGGGAAAAAAAGGACAGTAAAAGGTGAGAAGCTGAGAAAAAGAAGTATAAAGACCCACTTTTAGAAATTTGTAATAATAACATAAAACCTGACACAAATTTTTAATTCTGAGACATCTTTTCTATTCAGCAAAGAGGCTTCAAATAATTGTTCACTTTCAGTAGTAAGATTTAAAACTTAAAGTTGAATTTGCTACAACTTTAAGAAGCAATGCAACTAAAGGCACCTTTAGTTTATGATATCCCAGACTCAAATAATTAGTGTTCAAAAGAACACTAAAAGACTACACATAGATAACCATTGAATATAAAGGTTTTCATGAAAGAAGCCTGTCCCCATTGCATCTCTAGAGCTATATGGTCACTCATGCACCTAGCTCAACCTCCATGCAAAGGTCCACACATCAGCTTCACACAGGAGCTAGCAATGGACAGTAGTAATGTCAGACCCCAAGTGGGCTGAGCTTTACTATTCTTCAGTGCACAGATTCTTAGGGAAGAGACACTAAGTGAGATGGCCTAGGACAGTTACATAGTACCTGCTTTGTGGTCAAGAGCTGCTTTCAGTATCTTATCACAGGGTGTCATGACTCCTAAATCAATAACTCTGAGGTACAGAAAAGAGACATGAGAAAAGTAATAACACATTAGAGATAAAGCTGAAATGAACATTTTGTATTTTAGTCATTAAACACTGTTCTAATATAACATGTAATCATTGAAATGCTCAGTGAACACTGATCAGTCCACTACAATTATCATCTATTAGGTATTCACCATATGCTGGGCACAAGCTAGGCTTTGTTTTAAAATGAACAATTCAACAAGCAAGGTGGCACATGCCCAGTCAAAGGTAGAAGATGAAATGAATCATGAGTTTGAAACCAGTCTCAGGGCTAGCCAGACAGCTCAGTGGACTAAAGCACCTGCTTATGCAAGCACAGGGACTAGGGTTCGATCCCCAGTATCACATCCCATGCTAGCCCTGCCTGCAGGGTGCACTGAGATGGCAACTGAGACAGGGCATGGTGTCTCGTGCCTATAATCCCAGCACTTAAGAGGCTGAAAACAGGACCACTATGAGTCCAATCTGTGTAGTGAGATCCTGTGGACTCTGTACTAAATACATTTTTTAAAAAATGAGTTTGAGGCCAGCCCAGACAGCACAGTGAGACCGTATCTCAAAATAAATAAAAACTAAGTGGACAATTAAATGGCTTCTGATTTGTTCTTTTTAAAAATATACATAACTTTCCATTTTAACCATTTTTATGTTTAAGAGTACAGTTCAGTGGGGGCTGGGGAGATAGCTCTGTGGCACAAGTGCCTGCCTGGTAAGTGCAGGCAAGGGCATGAGTTCAAACCCTGGTCCCACAAAAAAAAAAAAAAAAAAAAAAAAAAAAAAGTACAGTTCAGTATATTGCAGTTATAATGTACAACGATCAGCACCACTATTTATTTCCCAAACCATTTCATCATCCCATACAGAAAGACTACAATCACTAAGCAATAATTCTTCCTTCCCATCCCCCCACTTTCCCTAACTCCCAGCCTGTGATAACCTCTACTGTACTTCGTATGAATCTGCCCAATCTAGATACAGCATTCACCTCCTTATATCCGGCGTATTTCATTTAACACGAGGTCTTCAAAGCTCGCTTATGTTTTAGTATATATAAGAATCTCACTTTTTTCCTAAAGCTGGAAAACATTCCATATGAAGATGTACCCCTGCTCATGTCTGGATATGTAACACTAACCCATACACTCCAAAAAAAATTCATGTGTTAAAAAGCTTAGTCCCCAACATGACACTGGTGAGAGGTAGTGGCACCTTTAAAAGCAGAGCCTATAGATATCTGATCTTAAGGATATCACACTGTGCCCCTTCCTTCCTCTTGATCACCTTTCTCTAGTGCTTTTACCACTGGT
>PVKN010012267.1:6990-21013 GCA_004027915.1 Capromys pilorides
ACAGGCGGGTCCCCCAGGGGGGCGGTGAAGCCCCAGCAAGGGCTCTGCGTGCCTGTGGGGAGCTGGCGCGCAGGCCCCAGGCCTTGTCCTTCACGGGACAGGTGAATTCCACCACTGAGTGGTGGCGCAGGCCTGTAATCCTGGCACATGGGAGGCTGAGGCAGGAGGATCGCCGCAGTTGGAGGCCAGCTGGGCTCCAGGGAGCTCAAGTCGGCCTGCACTGTAGAGTGAGACCCTTGGTTACTTACCCACCGCCCCCCATCCCCCCCAAAAAATAAAAGGATTGCCCGAGTGAGCGTGAGGGGCTCTGGTTACACAGTGTGGAGGGCACCAGGATTCACCAGCTGGCCAGCCCTGCGTCAAGGACTTTAGGCAAGGGTGGCCCACACTTGGGGCTCAGAGTGGGACATGGAGGCCAAGAAGCCAAGGCACAGGCCGCGCAGCCCCAGGTCCAGGTGCATCGCCTCAGGGTGGGGGGTGAGGATGGAGTGTGAGCCAGAGGCCCTGTGAGAGGACACTGTGGGGGTCCCTGGGGACACAGAGACATCTGGAGGGGTGATGGGGGCTGCTCTGAGGTCAGAGAAGGGGCAGAGCAGCTTCAGACCAGGCTGAGGCGGGGGCAGCCAGGCGTGGCCATGCACCCCTGGGACCCCAGGGCTCGGAGGCTTAGGCAGGAGGACCCTTGCGTTTCAGGCCCGCCTGGGCTACACAGCTAGACGCCCTCTCCAGAAAAGAGAGGGGGATGGGCAGGCAGGGCCGCAGGGGCTGCGGGTCCCAGAGGAGCGGGCGCTGCGCAGGGCGGGCGCAGGGCGGGGGACAGAGCAGAAGGCGCGCCAGCCCCTAGGTTCCCTGCCGGCTCTGCGGCCCCCGGGCCTCGAGGCTGCCGGCTCGGGCGGGCCCGGCTTAGAGCTTGAGCCGGGATCAGCTTAGGCTGGAATCCGCCCAGGCCATCTGCTTCATCCGAAGATCTCACCGAGGAGCGCTTCTCAGGCCGCCTCTTGGCCGCCTCTTGGCTGCTTCCTGCGCGGTGACCGCGGCCGGGCCAGCGAGTTTGTTCGGGCAGGTGAGGGGCTGAGGTTGCCTGGGGCTGAGGTTGGTCGGGGGCTTTCCGGGATCTGGCCGCGACCTACAGTCTGCATAGTATGTGGTGCTGACTGGGACTTAAACCCGGGCCTTCGCTCTCGGGCCCATCCCCCGCCCCTGACCTTTCCAGTTTTTTATTTTGAGACAAGTTCTCTTGTCTCTCACTGAGTTACCCAGGCTGAGTTTGAATTTGAGATCCTCCTGCCTCAGCCTCTCTGAGTGCTGGGATTACAGGCATGGGCCACCATGCCTGGACTAGTAACAATGTTATTATCAGTAATGATAGGAATTGTTGAGGAGCTTTGCACTCTCTAGCAGCCCTCCTGCACCAGCAATAAAGGCTTTCTCTCTTCAAAGAGATAAGAAAAGAATTACTGTATGTATTTTGTTTTAGATAGCACATTCAAGATTTTGTGTACGTCATATCCTCAGAACAACAATTGTGGGCCGTGGAGATAGCTCAGTACAATAAGTCCACCCTGTGGTCACCCAGTGAGGAAGCCACCGAGCCGGGTCACAGCTGGTCTCTGAGCTGGGGAGCTGACACTGCCAACCCTGCCAACCCTGCCCAGGTCTCTCCAGGCCACCATGGCCCAGGACCTCAGCGAGAAGGAGCTGCTGCGGATGGAAGTGGAGCAGCTGAAGAGGGAGGTGAAGACCCCGAGGGCCCCGGTGAGTTGCCTGCCCTGGCCCACTGCGACTACCCCCGCCTCCTTTCCTGTCTGGGAACCCAGATTCTAGGGTGGAGAGATGGAGGGGCTTTTCCAGGCAGCTCTGAGCAGGGGGCAGGGTTGTCACCCTCGATACACAGGAGGCTGAAGCAGGAGGATAGCACTGAGTTGGGGGCCTGGGCTATACAGCAAGACCCTGCCTCAAAAAACAACCAAGCCTTGGCCAGGGAGATAGTTCCATGGCACAAGTGCCTGCCTGGCAAGTGCAAGGTCGTGAGTTCGAACCCCAGTCCCACAAAAAAAAAAAAAAAAAAAACAAGCTGGGCATGGTGGTGCATGCCTGTAATCCCAGCACTTGGGAGGCTGAGGCAGGAGGATCAGTGCAAGTTTGAGACCAGCCTGGGCTACAAAAGTAAGCTCAAGGCCAGCCTGAACTGCATACTGAAACTCTGTCTCAAAAAAGACTCACATACACACACACACACACACACACACACACACACACACACACAAAGAGTCCCAGCCATATACCTCAGTGGATTTTTTTTTTTTCGTCTTTTTAGGGAAGTGTCTATAGGGTGCTCAGCATCTCACTATTAGATGGACTCATAGTGATCCACCTGTTTACAGCCTCCCCCATGAGCTGCGATTACAGGCTCATGCCCCCATGCCCAGTCTCAAATGCTGTCTCAGTGCATCCCAGGGGACCAGCACAGCACGGGGGGCTCCGGCATCAAACCTCTGGCCCCTGCACTTGCTTGCAAGTGCTTTAATCCGCTCAGCTATTTGGCCGGTCCCTTACCTCTGTGGATTAAAGTGCCTGCTTAGGCAGATGCAGGGCCCTGGGTTTGATCCCTGGCATGCTGTGCTGACACCACCTGTGGGGCGCACTGAGACGCTGATTGAGACCTGGCATGGTGGGGCGCACCTGTAATCTCAGCCCTTGGGAGGCTGAAAACAGGAGGATCACTACGAGTTTGATCTGTGCAGTGAGAACCTGTACTAAATACGGGAAAAAATAAAAAGAAGAAAAGGACTGGGTCAGGTGTGAGCATCAGGTGGGGTCACCCCCCCCCCTCCACCTGCCCTGTCTGGCTCCCACCTGCCCTGGACAGACAGATCCCCAGTGCCGGGCGGGGGTGAGGCCGAGCCCTGTCTGCCTTTGCAGATCTCCAGGACAGGGAAGGACATCAAGGACTACGTGGAGGCCCAGGCGGGGAGCGACCCCCTGCTGAAAGGCATCCCCGAGGACAGCAACCCCTTCAGGGAGAAGGGGGGCTGCCTGCTGAGCTGATGTGCGCCACGCCCTGCTGGGGGGCACCGTCCTGGGGCACCGGGACTCAGAGTCGCTGTCCTGGGGTGCAGTGGGAGCTGCAAGGCCGCAGAGCAGCTCCGGCCTGCCGCCTTGTCCTCCTGCCTGTGCACCCTGGGACCCCGAGGACAGCGCGTGCCACAGGCCCCAGGCAATGACGAGCCCTCAAGCTGGGCCTGCTGATGCCTCTGTCTTCTGCACAGCCTGAGCCCTCTGGGAGGCCGAGGCAGGGGGATCTCAAGTCCTACCTGAGCAACTCGGCAAGACCCTTTCTCAAAATAAAAAATAAAAAGGCCTGAGGTTGTACTCAGTGCAGAGGTCCTGGGTTCAGTCCCGTGTCACTCACAGCACACACACCCCCTGCAAACCTACAACACCGGAGGAGGAGAAAGCCATACGGAGTAGGGGCTTGGGTCCATTTCTGTCGCCGTGTGTCCTATCCCGTGACTCCGTTCTCCATCACCGGGATCACCCAGAGGTCGGGATTTCATGGCTGCTGCAGTTCCACACGCATGGAATTTGCCACAGTGAACGCTGAAAGGGGGGAAGGCCCGGGCCGCCTGCAAGGTGGGAGGGGGCGCTGGGGGTGGGGGCCGAGGCTGGAGCGGGACCCCATCGGGAGCTATTAGAGGGCATTGAGGAGGCTGAGGCAGGAGGATGGCCGTGACTTTAAGACCAGCCTGGGCTACAGAGTTCAAGGCCAGCATGAGCTACATGGTGAGACCCTGTCTCGTAAATAAGAACATGAATACACGCGCTAGGGACGCGGCTTGGGGTGGGCTCAGTCCCCATATGAAGAACAATCAGGAGAAGGGAACTTTTTCCCCTCATTCTCAGGGATGGAGGAAGTGGGTGACAGTTCAGCAGCCCAGGGACAGCCTGCAGCCAGCAGGAGGGCGGGCGGGTGGCACACGCCACTAATCCCGCTGCTCAGGGGGCTGAAGCTCAGCAGCCCGGCACAGTCTTTCTGAGAGGGGTTCCCCCTGCCTGGGCCCACAGACCCCGAGGCCCTCGGCTGAGAGCGCAGCGCACAGCTGTGTCCCCCAGCAGGGGGATGGCATTGCCCCGGCTCTGAGGGCAGCCAGAGTCCCGAGAAGCCATCAGCGGCCAGGGCCGGGGCCAGGGCCAGACCAGCCGGCGGAGCCAACCTCAGCCCCTGGGTTTTTATCTTGAGTTAATTTTAGCTTTACAGAAGATTTGCAAAGCTAGCAGAGCCCTGGTGTCCTTCAATGGCTTCCCCAGGTCAGCCTGTTAGGGAACGTGGTGTGGCTTTTTTTTTTTTTTTTTTCCTAACCATGGCATTTCCATTAAAGTTAAGAATTCACAGTGGAATCAGGCTTGGTGGCGCATGCGAGTGCTGGGAGGCTGAGGCAGGACTGCGGAGCCCGGGCAATTTAGGGACTTTATTTTTCATATACACATATATATAATTATAATATATTATAATAATTTATATATTATGGCTGGCTCAGTCTGCCGTGCCAGGGATTGAACCATGGTCCCTGTAGTTGCCTAAGCAGGCGCTTTAGACCACTGAGCCATCTCGCCAAGCCCCAGGTAATTTAGTGAAAACTCTTGTTAAAACAAAGGAATGAAAAGGTCTAGGGATTTGGTTCAGTGTGAAAGTCCTGGATTCAGTTCCCAGGACTGTGGAAAGAAGGGAGGGAGGGAGGGAGGAGAGAAGGAGGGAGGGAGGCGAGGAAGGAAAGGACAGGCAAGCCCCTCGGTGGGGGGCGCACACCTGTCATCCAGGCACACTAGAGGCTGAGGCAGGAGGCTCGCTGCAAGGTTGAGGCCAGCCCTGGCCACACAGCAAGATCCTATCTCATCACAGCTGGTTGTGGCCCCAAGCGATCCTCCTGCCTCAGCCTCCTGAGTGCTGGGATGACAGCCTGGGCCACCGGGCCCAGCCTGAGGACTCTCCTGCAGGGCAGCCTCAGGGAGAAGCCTGCAGGACAGGCATTCCTGTGGTCTACTTCACCCCCCTCCAAGTGCAGCCCCCACCCCTGCCCAGGACTCCACAGTCCCGTTCCAGAACATTCGGCTGGAACCCAAATCACTCCAGAGACCCAGAGGCTTCTTCTAACTTTCCTTTCAGGCCACCGCCAGAGCAGCAGTTTGCAGCAGCAGCAGGACAAGCACGGGATTCGCCTCCCGATGGGAGTAGGGACTGGGATAACGGGCAGTCAGCAGGGCTCCGCAGGCGCCTGCATCCTGGCCCACAGGAGGCTGAGGCGGGAAGGGTGCCTGGGGAGGCCTTGGGCCTGGTAGTCACAGAGTGGCTGCCACTGTGACAGAAGTGCCTGGAATTGCCCAAGACAGAAAAAGGGGCCAAGAATAGAACTGAGCAGCAGCTCCCCTGGCTGGGGTAGGGGAAGGAAGCCATGAAAGTGTGGGGGAGGGGCAGACACGCGGATTCTGAGTGGCGAGATTGGCCCCAGCCAGGAAAAGGGAGGGAGAACCAACGCGCACTCCGGTCTTTTCCTCTTTTATTTATTTAAATTTTATTTATTTATTTATTTGTTTGCTTGTTGTGTTTGTTTCTTTATTTATTCATTTTGTGGCTGGCTCAGCCTGCCCTGGTGGTGGCGCTGGCGCAGCATGTGGTGCCAGGGATCGAACTGCAGTCCCCGCAGTCGCCTGAGCCCTCCTAAGCACGCGCTTTAGACCACTGAACCATCTCGCCGGCCCCCTTTTCCTCTTTTATTTTGAGACAAGGTCTCACTACGTAGCCCAGGCTGGCCTCACGCCGGTGATAACCACCCTGCCTCGGCCTCCCACGTGACTGCCGGTCTACACAGTATAACCCCGAGGTGGTGACGCAGGCCTGCTATCCCAGCACAAAGGAGGCCGAGGCAGGAGGATCGTCATGAGGTCTAGGCCGGCCTGGGCTACAGACAGAGGCCCTGTCTCAAAACCAAAAAGTTCACAGCTCTGCAGTTCACAAGAAGAAAAACCAAGATCTGGCAAGGCTTGGGAGAGAAAACTGGGGCCTGGCTCCTGTGCCCGAGTGCTGCTCCCCTCCCTGCCCCCTGCAGGTCGCCTGGCACAGCCAGGTACGACCTCCTGAGAAACACTTGGGTTGCTGCCTCACTGAGTCACCCGTGGATAACTGTGGAGGGAGAGAGGTTTCCTGCACAGCTCTGGGCGGGGAACAAAAGGATCCAATGGAGTCAGAGATGCTGGCCCAAAAGCACAACCCAGGGCCATGAATGTCTTATAAACTGTAGCTTATAAACTCACATGGGGCCAGAGATGTGGGGGGCACAGTGGCCAGTGCGGCGCTCAGGAAGCCGAGGCAGGAGGATCTCCTCAAGTACGAGGCCAGCCTGGGCTACATGGCCAGACTTTGTCTCAAAAAACATGAACAAAATGAAATTGATAAAGTAGGTCCAGCTTGAAAAACAAAACACACAAGAGGGAAAACAGCAGGATTGTACCTTATCCTCTTGCCTCGGCCTCCTGAGTGCTGGGATTCCAGTGTGCACCATCACGCCATGCCAGGCCTGGCTCTCCAGCTGCCCTGTGGTACACCCAGCACACTGGTAGAAAGTTCTTGTTAGTCGGGCGTGGTGGCGCAGGCCTGTAAGCCCAGCACTTGGGAGGCTGAGGCAGGAGAATTGGTGTGAGTTCGAGACCAGCCTGGGCTACAAAAGTGAGCTCAAGGCCAGCCTGAACTGCAGAGCAATACCCTGTCTCAAAAAGACCAAAAAAAAAAAAAAAAAAAAGCTCGTGTTTCCCATTTGCTCCTCCAGCTTCCGCTCACCAGTTCTTTTTTGCCTCTGCTGCAACCCAGACTGGGAACTTGGAGGCAAAACAACCCAGGTAGCTGCTGTGTTTCTTCTTTCTTTGGCTCTTTTTGGAGACGAAGTCTCATTGTGTAGTTCAGGCTGGCCTCTGATTGTGGAGATATTCCTGTCTCAGTCTCCAGAGTGCTGAAATTATAGGTGGGAGTCCCTATACAAAGCGAGGCTTGATTCAAATTTTCTTATACATTATAAGATAGATTTTTTTTTTTTTTTTGCAGGACTGGAGTTCGAACTCACGACCTTGTACTTGCCAGGCAGGCACTTGTGCCACGGAGCCATCTCCCTGGCCCCACTCTTATACATTATAAATATCTCATAATTTGTGGCCTCCTTTTTTGTGTGTTACAATGGGGCTACTTTTTTCAAGCGTGCACGCGCTTGAGTGCTCCGCCACTGGGACACAAACACAAACACACAGACACACAGACACACACCCCGCCCGCCGCTTTCACTTTCTCACCTGGGCTCTGGCCCAAAGCCGAGGGGGACAGGAGGGAACGGGAGACCTGAGCCGCTTCCCTGACCCCACTGCACCACGAGCGAGCGCACTGTGGGCTACACTCACGTACTGATGCAGATAACGCTTCTTAACAAGAACAGATCTGATGAAGCGTATCAAACTTTAAGAACCGTCTGTGTCATGAGGCGGGCCAAGTCAAAAAGACGCGCCAGGTGTCGCCTTCCAGAAGTTGCTCCTCCTTTCCGCGAGGGCTGTGAAGCGCAAGCTGCAGAGAAGTCAGATTTCCCCCGGGTTGCCTCCACTGTCCCCGGGTGACCTGAACAGAAAGCCCCGCATTGCCACCCTCGTCATGCGCCCAATGGGCCGGGCCCCGGCTCAAGGTGACCTCTGGTCCTGCAGGGCCCGACAGCTACGAACCGCTCCCGCAGGGCCGAGGCGGGATCGTGGGCGCCACGGGTGCGGGCAGGGACCCCGGGGACTAGCGGGAGGGAGCAAGGACCCAGTTTCCATGCCACCCCCGGGCGGGGACGCGGGCCCGCGGCGCGGATCCCCTGCAGGGAGAGCGCAGGTGCGTCACCGGCTCCCGCCGCGCCCGCCCGCTGGGACAGCCGCGCAGGTCCGCCCCTCTCCGAAGAGCCTGGGTGCGGTGGGAGCCCCCAGAACTTAGAACCCTGGGCAGAGTCACCCGGTAGTGAGGAAATTCAGCGGAGAGGCCCTAATGGGCCGGCTGAAGAGACCAGGCCCAGTCTAAAGAGCTATTTTCTAACCAAATCGCCAAGGGCAACTTCACCCGCTGAGCACAGAAGGAACGAGACTCTCCCACGCACCGCGGGTGAGCCCCGTTACTGTTTTTGGCCAATTGGAGCGCCGCGGTCGCCATTTCCCCGCCCCCTGGCTCGGTCTGATCTTTTCATTGGTGGCTCTCAGAGCAGTCAGACTCGCTCTCCACAAATAACCAATGGGAAAGGGAATCAGCAGCGTTGAAGGCGTGGCCTCCTCCGTGTAGTCCCCGCATCCGCGCCGAGGGGCAGCCTCAGGCTCCTTGGGTTTCTTCCGGCTACTCCCCCCACCCCACCCCACCCCGCCCCCTAACCCCACCGCCGGCGATAGTAGCTTTACGTCTTCAGACCTGTTTAGTTTTTCCGCCCGCCTCGCGCGCCTGCGCACTGCCCCAGGCCGATGGCTCTGAAAGCAAAGCGCATTGAGAGAGGGGGCGGGACCCTAAACAGCGGTCGCACGGTGGGTCAGCGCGGCTTGGAAACGACCCGAGGTGGCTGCCGCCGCGGGCGGGCTCCCAAACAGAACTCCTAAAATTAAAAAATGTCTCGTGAGGTCCCACCGAGATTTGAACTCGGATCGCTGGATTCAAAGTCCAGAGTGCTAACCATTACACCATGGGACCCGCTGGCTGCTCCACGCAGCCGGGCGCCTTCTCAAGCCGCAGAGCACCGTGCGCGGCCTCGGGAAAGCGTCGCCGTGTGCTTGCCTGGGTCTGGGCTGCCCGAGGCGCGCGCTGGCGGCGCAGAGGGCGCCGGGGACGCTGGGTCGTCTTTGGCCTCCCCGCGCAGTCCCGGCCTTGCAGCCCGCGCTGTCCCCCACGCTTTCTCCCGGACCGGACGCGCGCACCAGGCTCCGCACACGCAGGCCGAGCTGCCCGCTTTTTGCTGTTTACTTAGTAACACGGGAGCGCCGGTTAGGGGGACGCTTTGGCCGAGTGGGGAGGGAAGCGGACTGGTACCGAGCGGACTGGGGTTCAAGCCTCGGATGCCCCGCGGAGATCTCGTGGCCGAGACCTGCGCGAGGTCCGCGGACCGGCGAGAAAGGTACGGGGGCGCCCGCCTCGGAGGACCGCTGCGAGCTGGAGGCAGGCTCGGCCGCTTAGCAAGATCCTGCCTTGAAAGCCCTTTTAAGATAGGGAATAATTTATCATATCGACAAGGACATACAAGCCGAGCCACCTCGAAACTCAGCTTACCGGTTAGCACATCTAATAAGTCCCCGCTCACGACGCGAAAGCTCCACGCCTGCTCCCCCGACGCCGAGTGGGCGGCGCGTCCCGAGCCTCCGCGCTCTGAGTCGACAGCGCCGCCTTATGGCAGACGACGGGGGCTTCCTGGGTCCCGGTTGCGCCCGCCCGCCTCTGTGGCTCATCTCAGGTGTGATCCAACTCTGATGGCCGAATGTGGCCCTTTAATTACTTAATTATGTATTTTGTATTTTAAGAAAGGGTCTACAGGGTGCTCAGGGTCTCACTACTAGATCGGACTCGTAGGGATCCGCCTGTTTAGTCTCCCAAGAGCTGGGATTACAGGTGCGCACCACCATGCCCAGTCTGAAAGTGGCCCTTTATTAAAAAAAAAGGGGGGGGGGGGCGATCCACGTTTTTCTCTCAGATGCACTCATTTTCTTCTCTTGAATGTATTCGCTCTTTTAAAATGATTACGTTCTTTTTAATTTTAAAGGTAAAACCATTTATTATAGGAAATGTGAACACAGAAAAATACATCTGTCCACATTCTTTATTGAAGAGCTAGGATCAGAAAGAGACATAAATGGGATGTGGTGGCTCAGGCCTGTGATCCCAGCCCTCGGGAGGCCGAGGCAGGAGGATCGCCAAGAGTTGGAGGCCAGCCTGGGCTACGTAGGGCAGGGTTTCACTTTGTAGTTCAGGCTGGCCTTGAACACTCCATCCTCCTGAGGACTTTGATTACAGGGGTGTACCAGGGTATCTTTAGAATTGTAGCACCATAAAAGAAAAACCAGAGGTACGAAATAATTCTAAGGATTTTATTTAAATTAAGAAGCAGTTCACACACCATGTTCTTTGGCTGCTTGTGATTGGCTGGGGTTCAGCTTGACTGCTAATATAAGAATTTACCCAAAATGATTCAAGTTAGTTTCACTTCTGTTTGCAGTTTAAGCAAGGTTAAGGGTCTTCTTAAGGCCCAGGTGTTTCGTTTTGTCTTTCCTAGTCCTTCAGATTGATCCCAGGGCCTTCACACTGAGATACATCCCGTTTTTCAAAATATTTTATTATGAAACAGGACCTTGTAAAGGCCGGCGTCTTCGCCTGCCTCTGCCGCCCAGTGCTGGGATTAGGGCTGTGAGTCTCTGTGCGCTTGGCTCCCCGTTGGTCGTGTGTGATACCAGGGATCAAACTCAGGACCTTGCGCTTGCCAGGCAAGCATTTATTGCACTGAGCTATCTCCCTGTTGCTTTTCTGTGTTTAGGAACTCTTTCCCCCACCCACTTAGGGATTTTAACTGTGCTTTGACTGCGTTCTGTTGCGCCTGTAAGCAAAGGACACCCCACCTGGCTTGTGAGAAGCCCAGGCGGGCAGGGACCCATGACCTCCACTCCCTGCTTCCCGACCTTCATCCCGCCACTTTCTGTCACCACCGGGTCTTGCGCGAGACCAGTCAGCGTGTCTCAAACTCAATCAGTAAGGCCCCCGCTGCCCTGATCAGTGATTGGTCCATTCTAATAACCCGTAAGCGTTGATTGGCCCATCCATTTGCCCATCCAGTCGGCTCATTGGTAGCCGGCACCTTCTCGATGCCCCCAGCCAATCAAGCCCGAGCTTTAGGTGGAGCACTGGAAATGGTTCTTGAAGTAGTGCAGCGCCAGTTTGAACTGGATCTGCTGGTTCGTGTTGACCCGGTAGGTGCTGTAGTTCCTCTCCAGCGACAGTAGCTCCATGTCTGTCGCCGGCGAGCGGGGCTGGTGACCCATGACCACCTCTGGACACGAGCCCACCAGCAGGCTGCCCAGCCCGTCTATGAAGAACTCTGCGGAGAGAGAACGGGAAGCGGGAGCTGCCGCCATGCCACCAGGGGGCGCAGCGTTTGTCCTGAGACAGGGTCTTGCTTTGTGGTTCCAGCCTCCCCCCAACTCAGCACGGTTCTCCTGCCTCAGCCTCCCGAGTGCTGCGACAGGTGTGCGCCCCCAGGCCCCGGCCACGGTCACAACTTAATGCAAAGGAATTTCTGGGAAGAGAGGAAGGAGGACAGAAAGGAGGAACGGGACGGGGCTGCAGAGTGAGAAGAGGAAGGGTGTGCACGGAGGCCCAGGGTGGGAGACATCGAAAGCTCCCACGTTTGGGGTGACGGGGACAAGGGCCTGAGGGTGTGGCCCTTGGTTTCCTGGGCGTCACCAGCCTGCCTGTCCTCATGCCCACCTTGGTGAGCCACCCGCTGCAGGCGGGGGTCAAAGCCAACTCTTTGGAGCCGTTCGGTGTGGGCCAGGAAGAAGTTGACCACTCCGCTGGTCACCTTGCAGCCAGGGAAGCCATCCAAGAGCTGGAAGAATCCGGACCTGCGGTGAATGCAGTCCCCGCCTTCACTGTGCTCCAGGAACAGCTTGAACTGGAACGCGTTGCCCTGCACGCTGCCGCCTACCTAGTGGTCACAGACAGGCTGGGTTTCATCTGGCCTCCTCCAGGAAGCCTCCCCAGATTGCATCTCCACTGCACTAAGTGACTCTCCCCCCCCTCTTTTTTTTTTTTTTTTTGCGGTATTGGGGATTGAATTCACGACCATGACCCTGTGCTTGCCAGGCAAGCCCTTATTCTACTGTTATCTCCCTGGCCCCCACCTTTTTTTTTTTTTAAAGCAACACACTTCTTGGGGGCCGGGGAGATAGCTCCGTGGCACAAGTGCCTGCCTGGCAAGTGCAAGGTTGTGAGTTTGAACCCCAGTCCCACCAAAAAAATAATAATGGGCATGGTGGTGCGCATCTGTAATCCCAGTACTTGGGAGGCTGAAAATAGGAGAATCACCACAGATCCAATCTATGGGCCGGTGAGATGGCTCAGCGGTCTAAAGCTCCTGCTTAGGCAAGCTTAGGCAGTCACAGGGACTGCGGTTCGATCCCCGGCACCACATGCTGCGCCAGCCCCACCCCCAGGGCAGGCTGAGCTAGGCATAATATAAAATAAATAAATAAATAAACAAACAAACAAACTTTAAAAAAATAACATAAAATAAAGCAACACACTTCTTTCCAGCTGGTCACAATGACACATGCCTGTCATCCCAGCACTTGAGAGGCCTAGGCAGGAGGATCACCACGGAAGGTAGGACTCACTTCTGGTTCCAAGTGCGACATCCTCCCAGCTGGAGCTTGCCTGCCCTCTCCGCATCCTGCAGTGGCCCCTTCCTCACCTTAGCTTGGTCTTTTTGAAACTGAGTCTCGTGATGCAGTTCAGGCCGTTCTCAAACTTGCAAAGATCCTCCTGCCCAGCCTCCCGGGCGCTGGGATTACAGGCGTGTGCCGGCTCCCCGCCGGCCGCCTCCTCACTCTCGAGGTCCCTCCTCCTCTCCCCCCCCACCACTGCAGGCCACGCCTCCACCCCTTACCACATCCAGCTCTGTGTTCTCCAGGACCTCGACCAGCCTCTCAATCTTGCTCTTGGGGGTGAAGAAGAAGTCGTCGTCCACCCAGAGGACATACTTGGTGGTGACCTGGGAGATGGCCAGGTTCCGCCCCGCAAACCAACCCTGTGGGGAACAGGCCAGATCGGGGGTGGCCACCCCCCACCTTCCCAGCTCTGCAGACTCCTTGAGGAGATTCCTGGATACCCAGAGCCATGCTGTGCCCGGACAGACGGAAGTCACGGCCCACAGGGTGCACCCAGTGCCCGGGCGAGGCTCAGAACCGCTGGTTACGGGGAGTCTGTGCCTCAGAAGAACTCTAAAGAATGGTAACTTTGGGTTTTTTGAGACAGGACATCACTATGTAGTCCAGGGTGGCCTTGATCTCCCAGAGAGCCTCCAGCCTCGGCCTCCCGGGTGCTAGGGATGCAGGCGCGGCCCACCAGGCTGTGAGACAGTCCCTAGCGCGGGTGGATTCGTGGGCACGGGAGATGCGCCGGATGGGTGGACGCTGGGCCTGCAGGTCGCGAATCCCAGGGGTGCAGACACAGGGCCGCCTCCAGACAATCCCTTCAATCTCCACACCAGTATGAAGGAGGATGGAGCAGCGGCCCCAACAATGCTGGAATGTGGGGGTGCCCGTCTGGGTTCACAGAGGGACCCAGGGGAGGGCCCCGGTGCCCCAGCCTGGGAGGCCGCACCTTCCCGAAGGGCATGACGTAGTGCTCCACGTGTCTGTCCTCGATCTTCACGGGCTGGTCGCTGTCATCAGCCACAATGACGGTCAGGTCTGGATAGAACCTGCGGATGCTCTGCAGCAGGACCTTCAGCTTGTGGGGGCGCTGGAAAGTCTTGGTGGCAATGGTGACCAGGTCCCGGAGCTTCCTCTCTGGACAAAGGCAGGCGGCCAGAGGCTGCTACAGGGCAAGTCTGGCTGCCTCCACACAGGACTGACTGCCTTAGTTTGGAGACGGGTGGTCTTGCTATGTAGCCCAGACTGCCCTCAAACTCCTGGTGATCCTCCTGCCTCAGCCTCCCAAGTGCTGGGATGACAAGAATGCGCCACCATCTAATATAATTATATCAAATTATACCACATTGTGATCAGTTTTCCTGCAGCTCCGAGGCCCCCGTGGAGTGCGGAGCCAGGCTTACCTGGTCCTGGGTCATACAGCTTGGGGATGACAGGGTAGCGAATGCTCACGGGGAACTTGGCCACCGCGGACATGTACTCCAAGCTCACTGTGGGAAGAAGCAGTCAGAACCACTGGCAGCCTCTGCAGATCAAAGATCACACTGACCAGGAGGCCCGGCAG
>PVKN010012268.1:0-20913 GCA_004027915.1 Capromys pilorides
CTTGTAGAGGTGCTGACCCACACATCTGCCTTTCAGACAGGGCTGACTCCCGCCAAGTCCCAGCTGTCCCCCTAAGCCTGGGCTGTCCTTATTCTCCTACAGTGCCCAGGCGCACCCCATCATTCCCGTGACCCGGGCGGGCGGCAGCGGGTGTTGCTCCCAGCGCCCTGCAGCCCGGATGCTGAGGGTCCCGGGCTCCTGGGGTCCCCTGGATCCCGTCCCTCACCAGATCTTTCTCTTGGCCTCACTCTGTTTTATCTGTCTGGGTTTTTCCTCAAAGTCAAGCCGGCTCCTCCTTTCAACGTGACGGTGACCTTCTCGGGACGCTACGAGGTCAGCTGGCGCTCTGATTACGAAGACCCGGCCTTCTACGCCCTCCAGGGCAAGCTGCAGTACGAGCTCCGCTACAGGAACCGGGCTGAGCCCTTGGCGCTGGTGAGCGAGGCTGAGTGGGCGTGGCCACTGCGGGTGGGGCTGGGAGGGTCCAGCGGGGCAGTGCGGACCCCGTCCTCCTTGAGTGGGAAACCCTGCCAGAGCGCCTCCCTCCGCAAGCTTCCCGCTCACTTAGCGGGGCCGTCAGTGGAGACAGTCATGGAGCGTCCTGGGTCCCGGCCGATCGTCCCAGGTCGAAGGTTCCAGAGGCATCGGTTGCTTTAGGGCACGTGGCCTGAGAGACTGGAATGGCCCTTGTGGGACCTGTGACAGCTGGGGGTGCCTAGCATTATCCACCTACTCTCACTGTCCCAGTTGAAGGTTTTCATAAACGTGTTGCTTAGAATGTCCTCAGGGAAGACTTCCAAAGATGTCCACTGATGAGATGCTGCAGTGGAAGCTTCCAGAAATGCCCACCACTCCTGGGACGTCCAGCCTGTGGCACTCCTGGGACACTCTCGGTCCCTGGGACCAGAGCGGGTGACTGGGTTGTGTCACAGCAGGCTGAGGGCTGCCTGGGCTTGGTAGCTGTGGGGGCGAAGGGCACCTGGCCTCTGTGGCGGGCCCAGGGGCCGGCCTGTGTGACCCAGGCCTTGTTCCTATCCTGGCAGAGTCCAGTGATGAAGCTGATCTCAGAGGATTCCAGAAAGGTTTCTCTTCTCCCTGGAGAGTTCCGCAAAAACGCAAGCTATGAGCTGCAGGTGCGGGCGGGACCTCAGCCCAGCTCCTACCGGGGGACGTGGAGCGAGTGGAGTGACCCTGTCATCTTTTGGACCCAGCCTGAGGGTAGGTGTGCAGCGGAGGGGACTCCCCATGTGGCACCCCAGTGGCCTGTAGCGTGGCTGGTCCCCAGAGGCTCGGGGCCTCTGGCACTCACCAATGCCAGCTGTCCCTTCTCAGGGGGTCTTCTGCCCTCCTACCTGGGTTGTGAGACTTACACGCTCGCCTCACAGAAGGAGAAGCTAAACTGTGAACAGATGTCCCAGCCGGCTGTCCACTGCTGTGACAGAGCTCCCAAGACTGCCAGCTTAGCAAGGAAGCACAGTTTACACCCGTGGCTTCAGAGGCCTCAGAGTGTGGTCTCCCAGCCCCGTGGCTTTGGATCTGTGTTGGCCCTGCAGGCTGAGGATCAGCTTCGTGGGCCTTGGGGGACCATTTAAGATACAAGTGGCAAGGGGCAAGGGAGATAGCTCTGTGGTACAGGTGCCTGCCTAGCAAGTGCAAGGTTGTGAGTTTGAACCCTGGTCCTGCAAAAAAAAAAAAAAAAAGATCCAGCGACAGGGATGGGCAGATAGCTCAGCAGTCTAAGCACCTGTCTGGCAAGTGCAAGGTCCTGGGTTCAATTCCCGGTACTGCATGCCATGCTGGCCACTAAAACTGGGCATGGTGGCCTGTGCCTGTGATCCTAGTACTGGGGAGGCTGAGACAGGAGGGTCACTACAAGTTCGAGCTACATAGTGAGAACCTATACCTTTTTTTTGTGTGTGTGGGACCGGGGTTTGAACTCATGACCTTGCACTTGCCAGGCAGGCACTTGTGCCATGGAGCTATCTCCTTGGCCCCTCAGGGCCTATACCTAATAAATAATTAAAAAAAAAAATCCAAGAGTGGGAGCAGGATTTGAACCCAGATCCCTCTCTGCTCATGATCCCTGTAGCATCCCCACTTGCTTGCTCCATATGCACCCCGTGTGGCTCAGGACAGGGACTTCTCTTCTCTGCAGAGTCTGAGGCCGGCTGGGACTCCCGCCTGCTGCTCCTGCTCCTGGCCCTGGTGGTCTTGCTGCCCCCCGCCATTGTCTTTGCGGGCCTGAAGATCCGCCTGCCTTGGAGGTGAGTCCCGGGGACCAGGGAAGCCGAGCAGGGTTGGCCAGGACCCTTCCTGGGGTGGGGGACACGCCTGTCGTCGTCGTGACAGTGGGGACGAGCAACCGCCTCATGTGTATGTACTGTGTGAGGGCACCCCCAGCAGTCCCAGGAGCACAGTGTTTCTCAGATGAGGAAACCAAAGCCCAGAGCAGTCAGCACAGTTGCGCAGGGCCACACAGCACTGCACAGGAGGAGCTGAGATCGAAACCCTGTGCCCTCCACAGACCTCAGTCATAGCCCAGAGAGGCACGAGGGCCTCCGGGTGGGGCGCAGGGGGCTGGTGTGATTGCTCCCCACCCCACCATCTGTCAGGGAGTCTGTCGACCTGCACGTGGGGGTCTGCGCCTGCCCCAGCTTGGGAGGGTGGGAGACGGCCAGCCGCTGTCCGCTGTCGGCTGCACCCTCTGTGGGTGGCAGCACTGGGCAGAGCTCTGTAACACAGCCGGTTCTGCCCTGGTTCATCTAGATGCTGAGGCCAGAGACGGACAGTGGGGAAGGAGAGGTTAAGATGCCAGCAGTAGGCAGCGGCTCCGGCTGAGTGCCGTGCCAGGCTGGGTGCCGGGTGCTGATGGTGGGGTTTCCCCAGTCCTGCCCTGCTGTGGGCGGCAGGCCCGATGCTCTCAGGCACCTCAGAGACAGGTGCTCTCCCATTTTATGGGTGTGGCGATTGAGGCCCAGGCTGGAAGAGCGGTGCTGGGCTGTGTCCTGGCCAGTGCTGGGCATCCTGCAGGGCGAAGGACGCAGTGTCCAAGCGGGAGGCGTGCGCCCCTGGCTGCAGGCAGGGGCTGACCCGACCCCGTCCCCTAGGCTGTGGAAGGAAGTGTGGGCACCAGTGCCCAGCCCGGAGAGGTTCTTCCAGCCCTTGTATGAGGGCCACAGAGGAGACTTCAAGGTAGGCACCCCGCCCTCCCTAGGAGCCCCACCCATGCTCCCCCCAGGCCCCACGGGGCCAGGCCTCAGTGTCCCCACCTGCAAAGTGCAGACACCAGGCTTTAATGCCTCCAGCCACCCCACCAGAGCGGTGGCACAGGCTGGACCCCTGGGCTTTTCTTCCACGTCCATTGTTGCCCTGGGACAAGGAGGGAGGGCGCTCTCAGAGGACCTGGCTGCCTGCAAGACTCGACCAACACCCACCTGCCCCACTGATGTCCCGCCCTCGCCACCACCTCAAGGCTGTGCCCATCACTGCCGAGCCAGGGGAGAGGAGGATGTGGTGGCGGGGGAAGGGAGGGCTGCCTTCCAGCTGCAGCCCCGGTGCCGCAGGAAGCCAGGCAGCCTCGAGCCCTCGCTGGGCTCCTGCGGTGTGCCCTGCGCTCCACCCTGCAGCCCCCACACAGCAGAGACTGGCACCCAGAGGGGACCCCGGTTTCTGCAGGGCAGGGAGGGATGTGAACTCCAACACATTGCCCTTTCCTCCTCCCGGAAGCTCAGGTGTCACACTGGGCTTCCGTCCTGTCCAGGCCCCTGCAGGAGCCTCACCTACAGCACTCACTTAACCCCACAGCACCCTGGGGCGGATCCATTGTATAGATGGGGAAACTGAGGTCCAGAGAGGGACAGGAGGTCGCGCAAGGCCATACAGCTGAGAAGCGACCTTACCTTGGGGGATGGGGTGGCCATCAGGGCTCTGAGAGGAGCCTTCTCCGGGACCCCTGTCCCCAGGGACGGGCTGCCTGTCAGATGGGAGGGAGACCCTGATATCACAGGTGGGGTCCCAGCAGGTGAGCAGAGAGGGGAGGGAAGGACCCCCACCTCAGTCCAGCGCCTCCCAAGGGCCCTTCCAGGTGGCCCAGCGTTGGTCCACCCCACACGTTCAACCAGTAGCATTTATTGTGCGCCTGCTGGAGTGGGGTGTCCACTCTCCTGGGACAGAGAGCTGGCCAGCAAGATAGGAAACAAGGCGCTGGGGGACACCGAGGCCCAGAGTGCAGAGGCCAGGACCGGGACCTGGCGGCGGCCATCACATTCCTCTTTCTTCCTTGTCTCTTTCTCTTTCTCCCTCACACCTGGTTCCTTTTCCAGGGTGTCCTGTTTCCATTTGCTGCCTTTTTTTTTTTTTGTGGAATCAGGGATTGAACTCAGGTCCTTGCATTTGCCAGGCAAGTACTTATTCTACTGAGCTATCTCCCCAGCTCCTTTTTGTCTTTTTTTTTTTTTGGTGGGTCTGGGGTTCAAACTCACGACCTTGCACTTGCCAGGCAGGCACTTGTGCCACAGAGCTATCTCCTTGGCCCCCCTTTTTCTCTTCTTGAAACAAGATTTTGCTATGCAGTTCAGGCCAGCCTTGAGCTCACTCTGTAGCCCAGGCAGGTCTTGAACTTGCAACAATCCTCCTGCCTCAGCCTCCCGAGTGCCAGGACCACAGGTGTTGCCACCACACCCAGCTCTGCCTGTTGCTTTTGACTCTGTCTGCACCCCAGCCTCTGCCCACCATCCTCATGACGCCGTTCCCTTCTCTCTCACAGAAGTGGGTGGGGGTCCCCTTCACGGCCTCCAGCCTGCAGCTGGGACCCTGGAGCCCTGCAACGCCCTCCGTCCTGGAGGTGCCTGACCGCCGCCCATCCCGGAGTCCAGCCAAGGGGCTTGAGGCCCTGGGTCTGCCAGGGCCTGAAGACCTGTTGGAGACCAATGGGGCACCCGAGCCTGGGGCCTCCCCCTTGGCCAGCAGTCCATGTGGCTCCGACTATGGCGAGAAGGACCGGCCGTACTGCCTGGTGTCCCTCGACACAGTGACAGTGGCCGATGCAGAGGAACCATGCCTCCAGCCTTGTAGCTGTGAGAACGATGGCTACCCGGCCTTGAACCTGGACACGGGCCCAGAGCCTGGCCCCAGCCTGGAGGACCCGCTCATGGACTTGGGAACCACGGTTCTGTCCTGTGGCTGCGTCTCGGCAGGGGGCCCTGGGCCAGGCTGGCTGTTGGGCAGCCTGCTGGACAGGCTAAAGCTGCCCCCTGCAGATGAGGAGGACTGGGCCACGGGGCTGCCCTGGGGGGGGATGTCTCCTGGCGGGGTCTCTGAGAGTGAGGCAGGCTCACCCCCTGCCAGCCTGGACATGGACACGCTTGACAGCGGCTTTGCGGGCTCCGACTGCGGCAGCCCCGTGGAGTGTGACTTCGCCAGCCCTGGCCAGGACGAGGGGCCTCCCCGGAGCTACCTCCGCCAGTGGGTGATCCTGGAGCATCCGCCTGAGGGCTCCGAGCCGCAGGCCAGCTAGGGAAGTGGCCTGGCTGTCCAGGGCTGGCCGTGTCCCTGGGCCATGGCAAACCCAGTGTCAGGGCCCAGAGAGGGGGCCACCTGGGTGGTGACAGGAAGAGGCCGCAATTGTGGTCTCCAGCCCAGTGTTTACAGTGTTAATGTCTGTGTGCATGTGCAAGGGTCATGGTGTAACTGGCCACACCTGTGTCAGCTCCTGTGCCATGGGTGTGGGTGGCTGGGGTGCCTGGGGGATGCAGATGCCAGCCTCCTGCGCCCCTGCTGTGCTGGAGGGGACTGTTGGGCTCGGGCATGACCTGGGCCAGGCGTCAGGCCCAGGCCCCCTGGGTCCCACCGCTAGGAGCCAAAGAAATCCAGGCTGCTCCTGCCACCTCTCAGGAAGAGGAAGGGACAGAGTGAGGCCACGGGGACCCAGGGGGTGACAAGGCTACAGGCCCGCATGCCCGCAGGCTCTGATGCTTCTTGGCTGTGCGTCTGGACAATGCGGGGACAGCGCCTGCCTCAGGAGCCAAAGTCAGCGCAGGGGCTCATGGCGCCGTTTCCTGCGCCCGTGGCCAGTGCACTGGTGCCGTGGGAGGAGCGCGAGCAGCCGGGCGCCCGGGGCCGTCGCAGCAGGTGAAAGGGGCTTTCCGGGCTGCAAGCCACTGAGCCTTGTCTCAGAAACAGCCCCCGCCAACCAGGGCGTCTTTTTCTGGCTTCTGCTGCCCTTTTAAAAAAATCCCCTCACACTCCCCCAAGAACTATTTACCAAGCACCAGTTACGTGCCAGGCACTATGCAGCTAGCTGGGCGCTGCCCGAAGGACCCTCCCCGTGGCACTCGGGGTGGGTGAGGACACAGAGACACGGGTAGAGGTGATGCCTGCTGTCCCCAGGCCGCACCGTGCCCTCTCCCTGCCCGGCCCGGCCCTGGCACCTTATTTATTCACCCTGAGGTGCTTGCCAGGGGCTTCGCAGGGAGCCTGCTGAAATGTGAATTAGGAAGCTGGTGCTTCCGGCACCCCACCGACTGCTGGGGTGGCTCAGGAGCCGCCTACGTGTGCCAGGCATGACAGAACTCCTGCTCTAAGAAGCTTGGTTGCTTTTCCTCTATGGATGCCCCCTAGAGGGGGCTCGGGGTTTTCCAGGACCTGTGGGAAGCCCTGTCCCAGCTTGCACTCAGCAGGTTTCCTGGGAAAGGTCTGACCCAGAGGCGCAGCCTGTTTGCCTCGGCGTATCTCAGAGAGGTCCCTGGGGGAGGGCATGAGCCTGGAAGGTCCTAGAACACCACTGGGCCGGACAGGCTGTTGACAGGACATGGGGCTTAGGTGGGCGCCCGAGGGGAAACAGCAGCTCCTGCACGTGCAGGCTGGCCCTCCCCCTCTGTGCACCCTAGAGGCAGTGGGGTGAAGGGTGCGGTGGCTTTCACACCTCTTGGGAGCAGCGGGGTGCAGGCACCACCTGAGCCTCAGCTCCCCTGGGACCAGCTCAGGCCTCCAGCACGCCCAGGGAGCATGTGCCACCTCCAGCCTCATCTCTGGTACAGATGCTGCCAGCTTGCTCACGTGTGAATGTAGGGCAGAGGACGGGCAGCTGGCGTGGATCCCACGGGCGAGCTGGGTCCTGCACAGGTGCAGGAAGGAGGGCAGGTGGTGCGCGCGGGGGAGGATGGAGGGTCGGAGGCTTGGAGGAAGTGAAGCTGGACGCAGAGCCTGAGGAACAGGCGCTGGGAATAACACCTAGCACAGCGATTTCGTCTTGCCTATGCTGTACCCCCAGCCCGGCACACAGTAGGACTACAATAAAGCCTGATCTGTAGTGTTTGCTTATTTGCCTGGTGTAAATGCTTCTACTGCGGCTGACCCATCCAGCCAGGAAGTGCCTCGGTGACCCTGCGCTGACCACCATCACACTCCAGGGTCCCAGTCAGAGCACAACCCCAGGAGGCACGCGACCCGCATTGCTTCTCTTCCTGTAAGGAGGCCCCCCAGGACCGAGCAGGTCATGCACCAAGAGAGCGGACGAGAGGGAAAGTGGTTTCTTCCTGTGTGTTCCTGGAGCTCCTGGATCCACCCGCACCTGAGACTCACGCGGCCCCTGGACCGCTGAGCCACCTGAGTGTGGGAGACATTATGGCTCCAGCTTGCGGCCATCTAGGCCGTGCAGGAGTTCACCTCCTGCCTCCTTCCCGTCAGACGAAGTCACAGGACCAGGCGGATGGATGGAGTATGACACGGACAGCCGCAGTGTCCCCTAGGGTGTCCTGTTGTGGAGACTGGTGGTGACTGCAGTGGTGGCTACTGCAATAGCTGGGGGCCTTAGGGTGAGGAGATGCGGGCCAGGGCTCTGGGAGCACCTGGATGGACGTGTCATCGATGTGTCCTCTGCCACTTGCAGCTGCCAAGATGGGGCCATTTGTGAGCGGCATGCAGCAGGCCCCAGGCCACCCAGCCGAGCCATCTCGTGTCTGGTCCAGCGTGGGCCTATGGCAGGCTACTGCCTTGCAGCAGCATTGCCCTGGTAGTGTCCTCTCTGTCCTAAAGCACCACACCCAGAGGGCTTGAGGGGCTCAGGGCGCAGCTCGGCAGTCCAGCACTCGCCTGGCATGTGCTCTGTACTCAGCACTGACAATGAAATTCCCAAGGGGCCAGGAGCCAAGCTCCCGCACCTGTCCAAGTGGTCACGGCAGGTGCCCGCCGTGTTAGAGTCCTCTGCCCTCCTTGGTACGAGCAGGAGCGAGCCTCTCAGCTGTCTCAGGAGCAGGTGCTGCAGCCCTCCCTCCCTCCCTGCGTCCCAGGTGTGCCTTTGCTCCCTCTGTCTCCGCCCAGCTGTGCTCCCAGCCAAGGAGAGTCTAGAGGGCACAATGCTCACAGCGCCCTTAGCCAGGGTGAGGCCGCTGAATGCAGTTTATGCAGGGTCCCAGCCAGGGATGCTGCCTGGTGGAACAGAGGCCGAGGATGGAGCTCAGACCAGCCCTTCACCCCACCCTGCGAATGGGGCTCAGGGTGCCCCCAGCTGCACTCCCTGGACTTCCCCTTTGCAGGGCAAACCTCAGCGCCTGCCTATCCTGGCTGCGGGTGACAGGGCCAGGGCACAGCGAAGCCCTTCATGGCCCATCCAGCCCTGGGCACACTGCCAACACCTGGGATGAGACTGCCAGAGCTCTGGGGCAGAGCCAGGCACCCTCCTTGGGAGCTCCAGAACTCTGAGGATGGCACAGGAACTGGAAGCAAGGGTCTGAGCAGTGGGCATCGAGAACACCAGGACTGGTCTTGGGCCCGCTGTCATCTCAGGGGACCCACTTAGCTGGCACCCTCCCTATAGCCCCTTCTGTACTCTATGAACATCTATTGTGGGCCGATGGGATAGCTCAATGGACTAAGCGCCTGCTTATGCAAGTGCAGGGACCTGGGTCTGATCCTTGTCACCACATGCTGCACCAGTCTCACGCTCAAGCACGCTGAGTCAGCCACAGAGAGCGGGCATGGTGGTGCATGCCTACAACCCCAGCGCTGGGAGGCTGAAAATAGGAGGATCACTACGAGGCCATTCGAGCTATGTAGTGAGACCCTGCACAAAATATGCAACATTGATCTCAGGTGGGTGTTGGGTGCACCTCTGCAATCCCAGTAATCTGAGAGGCTGAGGCAGAAGGATTTCCTGTTCAATCTCAGTCTGAACATTTCAGCAAGACCCTGTCTTTAAAAGGTAAAATAATGGGGACAACCCACTTGGACCCCCTCCTGTTCCTCTCTCAGACAGGAGCTTTCTTTTCCCAATGAATCTATTCTGCTCATAAAAAAAAAAAAAAAAAGTGCTGGGGGTCTAACTCGGTACAAAGACCCTGGTTTCAATCCCCAATACTACAAGAAACAGAAAACCAAAATAATTTCAAAAAACCCCATCTTACTTGTGTGTACATGTGTGAGTGTGTACATCCCTGGAACAAGAGACTGAAGTCGCTGCGCGGTGTCCAAGAGCTGAGGAACGCGCCTGGCTGAGCAGCTGAAAACAGGAGTGAACCAGCCAGCAGGGGAGGGCTGATGGAACAGAGGCAGGGGCAGGGGCCACCTGCTCCCCTCCCGCAGGCCCCAGGCCTCAGGGCTCTCTCATCCCTAGCGGGAATAACTCGAGCTTCTCTTTGCAAGATGGAAAGAAAACTTCTCCCCCTTCCCCTCACTCCAGAGCTATCCCCGGCCTGGGGCAGGGGTATCACGGTGGCTCCAAGGTTAGGGGTACCGGGAGCCCCGCGCACTGGCCTCCGACTCCTGGTGACCTGCTTCTCTTCTTCTCTGGCATCAGTTTCCTGGTACATGGGGTGAGTTCCCTGATGGCTACTTCTTCTAGGGGCTGCTGAGAACCTGAGCTCCGTGTGCGAAGGGCCCAGATGGTGCCCGGCAGCTTGCGAGGGTGCAGGGAGTGCTGATGTCACCGTGTCACCCTTTCTAGGGACAAGCCCCCGCCACACTAGCCGCCACCCTAGCGGGTACCACCGCTCATGAGGAACAAGCTTTACACTGAGAAGCATCAGGAAACAAAAGATGCTTGGGCGGCTGCTGCCCCCTGTTGGCAAGTGCTGGAACTGCAGGCACTGGCTGAAGGCGAAGGCCCACCACCTCCCCTCAACTCTGTTGACCTGGGAACAGCCTGGTGGCAGATTGGGGACCGGGAGGGGCTGTATAATCCTCACAGCTGTGGCTCCTTCTGACCATCACAGAAGGTGAAATTCAGCCACAGAAGGGCTGTGCTCATGCACGTGGCTAGCAGAGACAGGGCCTTGGGGAAGGCGGACAGCTCAGGACCAGACCCCACGAGAGCAGGGCTGCCAGGGAGGGTTGGCCACTGCAGCAGCACAGCCCAGAGGAGCAGGAAGGAGAGGTGGGGCCCGGACGGCCTCACTGGGGCAGAGTTCATGTAGCAAGGTGAGGCCTGGAGGGAGGAGACTTGAGTTTAGCTGACTCAGCAGAGGGCCGTGGTCCTGACTTTGCAAATATCCTGAGCCTGCGCAAGAGGGCAGGGGACGGTGGGGTGCTGCACCCGCCCTAGGGCACGGGCCTGGTGGGGGAGGAGGACCGCTCTGCCCTGTGGGCTGTCTTCTGCAGCCCTGAACGGCTGCCCCTCACAACACTACCCTGTCTCTGAGCCAGCTGGATCCACAGACCATGAGCTAAATAAACCCTTCTTCCCTCTGTAACTTGGGCGTCAAGTATTTTGTCTCAGCAGCAAGAAGGAAGTAACCAAGACACGTGCCAAAGGAGAAGAGCGAACAACCAACAACCGCAAGGCTCAGCCCTGGCGCTATGCTGACAGCGCGCGTGCGCACTGCAGCCCAGCTCGGCGCCCCAGATGTGCACAGCCGCCTGCGCGGGCTTGAAGGCCGGCTGGCCCCAAAGGGGACCGAGCTCAGGACTCCAGCCGTAACAGAAAGATTTTAAGTATGTGAGAGCGTGTGTTTATGCATTGCTCACCTAAGGAAACAGGCCAAAGACTAGGGACATCTGGGGTTTGTGCAGGGGACCAGTTCAGCAGCGCTTCGAGTTCTCACGGTGAAGCCATCAAGCTGGCGAAGCCTGAAACCACCCCCAACGCGGCCCTGAGGCTGCCAGGAGGGCAGGAGACTCATTTCTGCTCCTTCTCAGGTTTTACGCTGAAGAGTTGCTGTTCTAGGGGCTGGCCAGATAGCTCAGCGGATTAAAGTGCCTGCTTAGGCAGGCACAAGGATGGGTCGACATCCAGTGTCGTGCTGGCCCCGCCCCCGGGGATTGAGACTGGGCGTAGCCTCACCCCTGTGCCCGGTGATTGAGGCTGGGCATGGAGGCCCATGCCTGTAATCCCAGTGCTTGGGAGGCCGAAAACAGGAGGATCACTAGGAGTCTGAGCTGCACAGTGAGATCCCGTAGATCCTGTACTAAAAACACTTTTTTAAAAAAAGTCTCTGTTCTGGGCCTGGAGCTCACAGCCCCATACTAGCTCTTCACAGGAGTCTCCCCGCCACCGCGCTGAGCCCTGTCCTTGCCTCCGCTCCCTCCAGTGCTGGCCTGAAGGTGGCTGTGCACTGGGCTGTACCGTGGCTTCCAGGAGCTCGGCGCCGCTGCCAGCTTGGAGGACAGGCAGCGAGCAGCTTCCCAGACCCCCAAACCTTCCCTTCCTCTCCCCCACGCAAGTAACCAGCATCAGTACGGCTGTACAGATCACACCTGTCATTTTTTAACTACTGTCAAAAAAGCCCACGGACTTTTTTTGTTATGTTACAGCTAAAGTGCACAGTGCCGGGTTCACCCAGTGTCTCGGTGTGCAGACGGGGTGGACCTGGTGCCCCACGAGGAGGCTCGCCCCACCCAGCACCAACTGTCACAGACACACAGACAGCAGGCCCTCCACGGCTACACCTTGTCTTTCAGATCAGGGCCTAAATTTATTTACAGGTAAGAACACATCTTTATTTCTTGCATTTAGTACAGGGTCTACAGGGTCTCACTACACAAACCGGCTGTTTTCAGCCTCCCAAGTGCTGGAGATTACAGGCAAGCGCCACCACGCCCAGTCTCAATCGTTATCTCAGCGGCCCCAGGGGTGGGGCTGGCGCCACATGCTGGAGATGAACCCTGACTCCCCGAGTCTGCCTGAGCAGGCGCTTTAATCTGCTGAGCTATCTGGCCCGCCTGAGAACAGCACATCTTTAAAAGCTTGGTAACTAACATCAACTTGCACATAGCCCCAGAGACTCCAAGGCCAGGGCCTATGTCCCCCTGCAGGCTTGTGGGATGTTCAGCCCTGCTGCCTGGGCCAGTGCGGGCTCCCTGAAGCCGAGGCAGAGGGGCAGGGATACCCTGTCCCCACTACCGCCGCCCACCCACCACCGCAGCACAGAGGCAGCCTCAGTGCCTCCCCTTCCCCGCTTTCCTGGGCTTGGCCCTGCTTGCAGTTGCTCCAGCAGGGAGCAGCAAGACCGCCAGGGACAACTGCAGAAAATGCAAAACCATATGCATCTGACTTCACTTTAATTAAAAAATAAATAAATACATGCCGATGGGGCTCGCTCATAAATGAGGAAGGAGACTAAAGGAACAAAACCAAACCAAACCAAGACCTAAGGGATCCTCCTGTCAGGCAGGCACCCGCAGCGGGGCGGAGGAGCGGCACTGCCGGGGCCTGGGCTGCTCTGCGCCAGGTCAGACTGGGCCACAGCTCTGCGGGGCCTCCTTGCCGGGCTCCTGTGAAGCCTTAGGAGCACTTAGGAGAGCCAGGCCGCCTGCCTTGGTGGCTGATGTCTGGGACATACAGCAGCCTGGGGCGCTGCCCACCGGCCTCAGGTGGCAGCAGTGAGGTGGGCCCTGGGGGACATCTCTGCTCCTCAACAGAAGTTGGGGTCCAGCACTCTGGAGCCCCGGTTCCCAGCTGAGCCTGGGTTCAGAAAGGCTGCAGCAGCTCCACCGAGTGAGCGCAGAACACAGGCTTGGGCCGGGGCGAGGCTGGGCACGGACCGCCTGCGAGGGGCGCCAGTGGGCACCGGTGGGCAGGGTGTGCATCTGCCCGTCGGTGGACAGGCGCTTGCCTACAAGTGCACCCACTTGTTCCAGTTGACCGTGGGCGGGAAGACGCAGCCCAAGCGGATGGTGCAGTCCAGCGTGGGCTCGTAGAAGACAGTGGTGCTGTCTCTCAGGCCCGACGACACCTCAGCCCTGGGCTTCACCTCCATGGGCTTGGAGAAGAGCGAGGCTTTCATGGGCTTCCTCAGCACGCGCTTCCGGATGCAGCCGAGGGACTCCAGGCCCTGTGGACACAGCGAGCGCCTGGCTGCAGTGCGGCACCTGCCGATGGGCTGGGCACTGGGTCTTAAAGTGCTTGTGGGTCACTCTTGGGACACAGGAGTGACAGGGGAGGCAAACAACGCTGGGCTGGAGCCACCAGGGCACCGCGCTTGCTGCAGGACTGGCACCGACAGCCGGTGGCAGCAGATTTCCACAGGCAAGGGGGGTGTCGTTCCTTCTGTGCTACAAACTCGGGAAACTTCCTGACCCATCAAGGGCAGGCCACCAGCTGGGACGGGCACAGCCGCCCTGGGGAGGGAGTGGGCACACAGTCCCAGCCCTTCTTGTGATCACATGACTCATGGACTCAGGGCTCCTGAGGGCCCGAGTGGGAGACCCTGAGGAAGTGGCTGGGACGGAGGCAGGGACGCTGCTATTTCAGCTGTAGCTGTGCCCAGGGCAGAGGTGGGGAGAAAAGGGGGGGGGGGTGGCAAAGACGTGGACAGCCAGGCACCCTGCTGGCCCTGGAGGGAGCTGAGGGAATGCCAAGGCAGGAGCGGGTGACCCCACTGCCTGGGGAACGGCCGCGCGCACCTGCAGCAGCTCAAGCACCACGACAGGCTGCAGGACGCCCTGGTAGTGCTGCAGCAGGTTGCTCTCGGGGAGCCCGGGCTTGCTCATGACGTGGAACAGCACGGCCTCCATCATGCCCTTGCACACTGGCGTGTTGAGGCGGCCGTCCACGCCACGCCACGGGCGGCCGATGAAGCAGATGTTTTCATGGTCCCTGCAGGAGTTAGGGGGACAACTTGGTCATGGGCAGGTCACAGGGCTAACCTGGGGACCGGTGCAGATGCAATGGCAACCTCAACCTCGGCCTTGGTCTCAGCCAGCCCAGGGCTGCCCCCAGGGCCAGGAGGATGAGTAGGCACTCCCAGGCTGGCCGCCTTCCCCGGCACTGGCGGGGGCCGCTGCCCACTACCTGAGCCTGTGGAGGCCATTCCCAGGGGCCTGGCCACCGGGCGAGGGCTACACAGGCTGCCCTGCTGACCAGCTACACGAGAGAGACACACAACTGAGAGCCAGAGCTGGGCGCAGGGAAGGCTGTGTTGAGTCCTGGGAGCAGGACACGGGCACAGGCCTGCCAAGCTGAGGGCAGTGGGCCACACTTAGGTCTCAGGTACTGCTTGGGACGGGGAAGGTGCAAACCCTGGGGAAGGGCTGGTGCTCAGAGCCTCTCTGCTGTCCATCTGGCTGGGTGGCAGGGCAGGGGCAGGGACACAGCTGGGAAGGTGCCAGCTTAAGATCCAGTGAGTAGAAAATGGGAGGGAAGCTCAGGGCCACCTGGGCACTTCTGGTCTCGCTCACTGCACCCCCAGGGGCCCTGGTGAGAATCACAGTGCATGGCAGACCACCCAGGCCTGTAGCAGGGCCAATCCTGGGCTGCTCCCTCACACGGGGCCGCCTGCGTGGGCCCCCGAAGACGAACCCTGTGCTCCGACCTCCGCGCCCAGGCAGGAGTGGACCGCACTCACCTTTCCCGGGCCACTGGGGAGAGGCCGCTGAAGATCCCTGAGGAGAGAAAGGAAGGGGCTTAGGGTGTGCAGGGACCCCTGTGCCCTGGCTCACCTGTCCAGCACCTCCAAACACAGCAGCAAGGGGAAGAACCGTGGGCTGAACCTCACGGTGTCCTGAGCCTGGGTGGGGGCTGTGAGCACCTCGCACGTGCAGGTGGGCGAGGGCCCTGGGCTGGGGCAGCCAACAAGCGCCTCATTCTCCACCCAGAGGCCCTGGCCACAGGTGTAGCATGTGCAATGCTTAGGCCACAGCAGCCTGAGGGACATGGAGACGCTGTGGGAAGCAGTGGCCATGGACAAGGAAGGCCCTGGTGACTCCATCGCCAGAGTGCAGGCCTGCAAGGCCTCTGCCCTGGGCGGGCAGCCCTTTTCTCTCCAGGCTTGGCTGCTCCAGGCAGCAGTTCCTGGCGCTGGACTGAGGACAGAGAACGGGGTGGGGACCAGGCCCGCACCTCTGGGGTCTTCTGAGCCCTCCGGGGGTTGGCTGCCCAGCTGCTCTGGGCCGGGGCAGCTGGCTCCACTGGCGTCCTCCCCTGCACCTGGGTCCTCGGGAGCTGGGAGCAAGGCCGAGGCCTGGGGCTCCGACCCCTCCTTGGCCTCGAGCCTGGGGCTAGGGGCCCAGTGAACATCTTGGAGCACGGGCCTCTTCACAGGGGGCTTCTGGGCACACTCAGCGTCAGTGTCACTGCTCTGGCTGTGTCGGCGAGCCCGCTGCTTGGGACCTGAGGGGCTGGGAGGTGGCCCTGTGGGCCGCATGACACGGGCGGCTTCCTGCTGAGCACCGATGTCCTCCTCTGTGTCTCTCAGCCGCACCGAATGCAGGAGCCAGGGCCGGGCGAAGACCATGGCCACCAGGCGGACTGTGTTGCCGCCGACTTCCAGCACCTGGCGCCAGGCCAAGAGGTCCTAGAAGAAGCAGGCAGGTCTGTCGGGACAGGGCCATGGGGACTGCAGGACGAGGACGCCTCAACAGTGTCCCCTGGTTCCACAGAACAGGGCCTGACTCCTGGCCCTGGGGCTCCCAGTTCCAGCTCTTTCTTGTCTGGCAACCATGTAGCTACTCACAAAGCGAGCCAGGCTGTGCGCCTCCCGGGAGGACAGCCACGACACCACACCAGTGGGCATCCGTGTGCCTGCCTCGATCACCCACAGGAGCTGGCCCGTGTGGCCCCCACAAAGTGATCACTGCTCCACGCAGGTATGGGGGGCCTGGGCGGGGCATCGGGGGCAGTTGAGCCACCTGGGCTGTCACCCTCTACCATGAGCCCCAACCCCTGGGCCCTACCACCACAGCCTTAGGGACATTCTCCTGCCCCTGAGGGCTCTGGTTACCTCCCTGGGGAACATGGCGGTATTTCCTGCCCTCGTGAGAGCTGGTCAGAGAACACAAAGGCTGGCTCTGTGCCAGCTCTGGGGAGCCACAGCTGGCTCTTCCGGCAAGCTCGCCTGTGCCTGGGTCTCCCGGCCCTTGCAGGATGGAAGGCAGGGGCCCCCATCCCACACACGAATCGCACGGTGATGTTCCCGTAACGTGCCTAGCAGCTCCTGCTGGCTGTGTGAGGACACAGTAGGCATGAGGGCCAGCATGCCCGAGGGACCAGGCAGGTGACATGCAAGTCCAGGGGCCTCGCAGGAGCGAGGGCTCAGCCAGTCGGGGGCAGGAGCAGTGGCTCGGCTCACTTGACTCAACACTGAGGAAAGGCGCACTGTAGGTAAAAGGTCCTTATCTTTAAACGTCAATGCTGGGCTGGCCTGACAGCTCAGCGCACTAAAGCGCCTGTTTCGGCAGAGAACAGCGGCTGGGGCTTGATCCCTGTGTGCTGTGCTGGCCCCGCCCTCAGGACTCTGCCAGAAGGTGACTGAGACTGGGTGTGGTGGCGCTCGCCTGTAATCCCAGCACTTGGAGGCTGAAAACAGGAGGATCGCTAGTCTGATCTACATAGCGAGACCCTATAGACCCTGTATCCTCGTCCTAAATGTATAAAAAACCAAAACCAAAACCAAAACCAAACACTGATGTTAACTCATTCTTTAACAGAAGCTTGCTGCTGTACGCCCCACACCAAGGCCCCTGCTCCGAGAGGCAAGCCAGGCTGCCGCGGGACAGCTCACCTGGACGTAGTCCTGGAACGTCCTGGAGCCTGCGGTCATCTCCACGGCTGAGAACTGTCTGCCCAGCTTCTCCTTGTCAATCCCAAAGCAGCCCGCGGAGACCACGGCCTCCCAGATCTGCTGGGCGGCAGCTATGTCTTCTGGGCTATACCCACAGAGCTGCCCCTGGCAGACAAACTCCTCTAAGCTGAACACACTTTCCGGGGGCTCCACCAGCCTGGTGAAGGAGGCAGGGAGGTAGGGGCCACCCGGTGTCAGCTCCTGCAGAGAAGGGTCTGTAGAGACCAAGGAGGGTCAGGATCAGCCAGCAGAGGCCCTGCCCGCCGAGGCCCCGCCCTCCGAGGTGCCCTGGCCAGCCCCAGCCTGTTGCTCCCCAACAGCGGTGAGGCCACCTTTGAAGGACGCACTGCCTGCACCCGACTGCTGCTCCTGGGCTGGAAGCCTGGCCCGTGCGGTGCGGGGCAGACATGGGGTGGGTGTGAGGACGCCAGTGCCTGTGCCTGGGCAAGCCCTGTGTCTGGCCGCCAGAGGCCCAGCCCTTCCTGCAGGCTCTGTCCTCCCTGGACCGTGGGAGAGGCCCTAGGCCTTGACAATGCGTTCCGCCTCTCCTGCCACCAGTGGCCCTGGCGGCGGTTTCCCTTGCTGCCAGGGGGAGATCTCTGCTAGGACTACCACATACAGGTTACCACTAGATTTCTGCCTGGCACAGACTCCAGACAAAGTACCGGACTCTAAGTGGGGGTACAAAGTGGACAGCAAGGACCACCAAGATCAGCCGCGCATGCAGAAAGGTGTGGGGGAGGGGGAGGAAGAGGAAGAGGAGGGCGAGGAGGAGGAGGGACCTGGGGTGCAGGAAGAAGCTGTGGCAAGAGGGTGAGAGCCCCTCGAACTGGAGGGATGGGGGGGGGGTTAATTTACTTAGTTTCGAAGGTAATGAACAAAAAACCAAAAAGGCCATCACAGTGGCCAGTGAAGGAGGCAGGAGCCACAGCGCGGGCTGGGCGCTCATCTTTCACACCCAGGAACCAAGGACATTATTGAACAGTAGTGTCAAAGTGCACACCTGGAGTCCCACGCTCTAGAAGGCTGAGGCAGGAGCCAAAGCTTGAGCAGTTTGGCAAGACGCTGCCTCGAAGTTAAAAAGAAACAAAAAGATTGAGGACATAGCTCAACATAAAGGCTCTGGGTTCAATCCTCAGCATTGCAAAAATAGCTAATTAAAAAAAAAAAAAAAGAAACATGATCCCAGCACTCAGGAAGCAGAGGCAGGAGGGTTGCCGTGAGTTCAAGGCCAGCCTGGGCTACACAGCAAGAAAGATCTGTCTCAAAAATAAATAAATAAACAAGCACACAAGCAAGCAAGCAAGCTGGCTAGCACACTACACCCCAGTTCCCGAGGCAGTGGCCAAGCTGGTGGCAGAGGGCAGGAAAGGGACACCCTGGTGTGCAGGTCCACGTGAGCTCTCCTGCGAAAGATAGGTACAGCACCACCACAGGGGCCGCCCCCACAGATCTGCACCCCAAGGTGGCTGCTACAGTGCATGTTGGGGATGGGGATGTAGCTCAGTGGGCAGCACAGGGCCTGCCTGGCAAGCAAGGTCCTGAGATCCATTTTTGATTACCAAATTATTAATATCCATTATTATTACCAAAATAATAAATAAGATAAACAAGGCGGGGTGCTGCTCTGTCCCTGGCCGCGCTGGCCTCCAGGCCTGCACGTGCACACCTGGCTGGTCCAGGCCAGGCCTCGGGACACTCACCTGCAGGCCTGAGCAGCATGCGCAGGGGCGTGCGGCGGAGCTGGAGCTTCACCTGGCAGGAGTTGACCACAACGCTGTCGTTGGGGTTGAGGGTGCGGGTGCTGATGACGCCGGGCACACAGCAGCCGCGCATGAGCAGGTACTTGGTGTGCGAGGCCTGGTGCGCCTTCACCACGCCTGCGCGCTTGGCCCCCGTGCCTTCCTCCAAGTCTTCCTCTTCGTCCTCCTCATCCTCCAACCCGTCCTTCCCCAGGCTGAGGGAGGAGCACAGCACTCAGGGCGGCTCCCAGCCCAGCCCGGCCCTGCAGGCCTGCTGGGCACCGCTCCCGACCCTGCCTCCAGCCTCTTGGCCATGTTAGCCTTCCCACACACCACTGTCCCTGCAGAGCCTGCTCCTCTTGTTGCAGGATTCTGCAGCCCCCCAAGAGTACAGACTTAATTCTGTGCTCCTCGGAAACGTGGTCCCATCATGGAGCTGGGTGGGCTGTGCCACCAAGCTTTGGCGCGCCTGCTGCGAGGCCCACACGGCTTCGTCCCGCCAGTGTCCAGCACAGGCCAGACACCACGCAGCGAGATCCAGCACAGAGCAGACGCCAGCGCTGATGCGCTCACCTCTTCATCACCTCGCTCTCCACCATGGAGCTGTCCACCACCAGGATCTGCTCTGGAATCCTGACGTCCACGGAGATGAGGCCCAGAGACCACAGGGTCAGGACGGTCACACAGTGCCCTCCGGGGCTGTCCAGAGAAAAGGCTACCATGTCGGCCGGGGGGTCTCCATCATTCTGGTCTTTGAAGGAGAAAGGATCCGACTGGTCCAGCCTGCCGGCAGCCCGGAGTCTGTCAAAGAACTGGAAGGATTCTACGCAGACGGTGCTAGGAAATCGCCAGGTAAAAAGCCTGTATGCACAAAATCAAAGTTAGGGCCAGCAGAGGTGCAGCTGCCCGAGGCCCGGTGATGACCAGGCCCGTGGCACCTCGGTCACTGTGGTCGAGCAGCGCTCCCCAGGCCCCGCTTCATCCTGCAGGAGGCGCAGCGCCTGCGCCCAGCCACGGCCGTTCCCTTCTTCCCACGTGGCCAACGGGTCTCAGGCAAGGTCCTGCCTGATCATCCTGCCCCAGAGTCCTCACCTCACCCCAGAGACACCCACTATGACTGACGCGGAGCTGGGTGGGATGAGTCCTTTGGTGACAGCAACTGGCCAAAGCCCAGGGATCTCATACAGGGACAGCTGGCTGTCTCCAGAGGCCGCAGGAGCAGGCCTTCCTATGACACTGTGACTACAGCCAGGGGAAGGGCGCACCACTGAGGCTCATGACACAGGAGGCATTTGGGAACTGGCTCAGTGTCAGGCGACCTCGCCAGGCGTGGGAACTTCTGAGGCTGTGTCACTCTCCCAGAAGGCAAAGGAGCCTGAAGGCCACGAGGGTGACCGCAGGCAGTAGTGCTGGGAGCCAAGGCAAGGGACGGGGCAAAGGAACCGAGACTCTGACCCTGTTGCCCTGGCTCTGCGAGTGGCCCAAGCCCCAGAGTGGGGCACGGCAGCAGATGCTGTCTGATGCGTCTTCCAGGACCTCCTCTGCTTGAGGCCAGGAGGCTGGCGGCACCAGATACTGAACACACGAGCAGCAAAGCCCACTACAGCATGAGCTGTGCTTCAAGGGGCGCCGCAGGGGCTGCTCTGCGCATGACCCCACCTGAGCCCCGCAGGCCTCAGCCCAACAGATGGGCCAAGAGGCAGCTCAGAAGCTGAGCCACAAAGGGCCGAGGGCGACTTCTACGTGGATGCCCGGTAGCACGTGGCACTGACTCTCTGCATCTGGCCACAGCACCCCGTACACAGCATCCCCTAACACCGAAAGCCCCGGCGCTGGCCTTGGCTCGCGTTCCCAGGAGGCCAGCAATGACCAGTGAAGTCCTCCCTGGCTTCATCTCTCGCACAGGGGAAGCAGAAGCTGCTCTCCGATGGGGGCGCAGCTTGCCTGGCCCTGGACCCACCTGAAGTAGGACTGGGACAGCTGATAGGACATGGGTACGAAGGGCAGGGCCCGGTTCTTCTTGGGGCCCTGCGTGTGGCTGACGCGGCACCGGTTGACCAGGCTCCTCTTCTGGCACTCCATGAAGGCCCTCACCAGCACCGGCTCCTTGTACTCACGGAAGAGGCGGAATGTCTGGAATGTGGGAGGGGAGTGTGGCTGGGGTGTGTGTGTGTGTGTGT
>PVKN010012269.1:0-20909 GCA_004027915.1 Capromys pilorides
GGATTTGGGAATATAAAGAGGAAAAGAATCTCTCTGCTTCAAGTTGCACACTTGAGCTGGATTACTTGCAGCGTTTTTTTCTACTTCACTGCTATCAAGTCAGCCACTACTTTCACCTGATAACTATCTACTTGTCTATCTTCCTTCTGATTTTTACAGTTAATCCTCTAATGGTCAGGAAAATAAATATGTTAGAGCTATTTGTAAAGTAAGAATAAATAACCCACACTGACAGGATGATAGATGCTGTTATATGAATAAAACACAAGAGACCTGGTGCATAACACTTATGTTGCTTGTTCTTAGGTCTTTTCCATTGAACTGATGCTGCTGTAAGACTGAATTCTGAAAGAAATTGAAACATCTAGCATTCTCATTTCATCAAACACAATTATACTTAATATTTTACTTTTATGCAATACTGGTCTTTATTCTTCTCTAAATCTACCTTAATTTAAAAAATCCCTCATGTAATTTTCCTTCTGAGGGTAGTGTTTGATTACAAATTTTCAAAACTACATAACTGTAATTAATACTTGCATCAAATACCTTGTCTAAACTCTGATCATGGGAGGGGCTGTGTCCCTCCCAATTTTATATGTTAAAGCCTTAATCTTCAATGTAGTTGTATTTTCAGAGGCAGTCTTTCAGAGGTTATTAGACCCAGGTGAAGTCATGAACATAGGGCTATCGCAATGTCTCATTGTCCTAGAAACACTAGAGAATTTGCTTTCTTTCTTCCATGTGAGGACAAAGAGAAGGTGGCCATGTGAAATTCAGGAAGAGAGTGCTCCACAGAACCCAACCATGCTGGCAGCCTGACCTTGGACTTCAGCTCCACAACTGTGAGAAAATAAATTTCTTTCATATAAGCCATTCAGTCTATTGTATTTCACTGTGGCAGTCTGACTTGACCAATGAAAGTCCTTCTTCATAGAGGTAAATTGTACTTTCTAAAATAGCTGAGCAGCACTCCACTGTATAAAATACCCATCTTTTGTAACCATTCCTCAATTGATGGACATTTGGGTTGTTTTCAGGATTTATATAGTACAAATTGTGCTGCTATAAACATGGGTCCACATATATCATGTGGTATGATGTTTTCAGTTCTTGTGGAAAAACATCCATATGGAGAATAGCTTGGTTGAGTGAGACCTCTAATCTTAGGTTTTTTAAAATTTTTTTTTGGAATCTCCATACTGGTTTCTGTAATGGTTACACCAGTCTGCACTCTCATAATGGTGGAGAAGATTTTCTTTTTCCTCACAGACTCTCCAGCATTTGTTATTGGTTGATTTCCATATATATAACTCAAAGTATCATTCCAGGTGACTAAAACTAAAGGTTTAAGTAGATAGTTAATTTGTTCCAAAACTATTTTCCAAGTCAACATCTTCAAAATACTTTACAAGTATCATCCAGAAGGAGGTGCGAATACTTCCCTACTACCAGTGAGAGTGAAGCCAGGCTCCTTCAGGCCGCAATGCAGTCTACTTAAAGTGAGGTATTCCATGATCCCCAAATCCCTCTTTCATCAGCACAGTTACTTGAAATCCCTGTTCTTATTTAATGCTAGGGCAAAACGTTTCATTTCATATTCAAGATAAGCCTTATATTCCAAGTACTTTGACAAAAGGTAATTTAGGGGATTTAAGATCATCCTAAATTGGAAGTGACTCAGGAAGGGTCAACGAGAAACAAGTTGAACACAAATTTAAAGGAGAAAAATAAGATGTGGTGTAATCCCTAACTCTCAATTTTATCTAGGACAAGTAACACATGAAATATAAATCAATTAAAAATTAAAACTTCGCTAAGTTCCAGGAACAATGCTAAGTACTGAGGGTGAAGTAATGATAAGAGTATGACAAAATGCAACACTGTACACTGTACTATACTAATATGTATGAGAAGCCTATGCCCCATCAGCAGAAAGAAATACACTCTTTACAAGCTAATTTTTAATAGTACAGTGAATGTGCAATAGTAAAACTGAACCATGCAGAATAATTTTCAGCTGTTAGATGGCTGAAGAGGGAGTTGCCAAGAAAGTTTTAAAAAATAACATTTGACTTGGATTTTTAAAGATAGTAAGAATTTTTCCAGGTGGGGAAGTGGTAGAAGGTAGAAGTTATTTCAGGCAAAGGGAACATAAAATCAAGGCATGGAAGCGGGAAGAGTGCTCATGGAAAATCACTGAAAGCTTGGTGGATTCTAGTCTCCAGAGAAGGTTGGGGCTGCCTCTAGAGACACACTTCTCACATATTTCCTTATTTTCAATTTGTTTGAAAGGAAACAAGTAAAATGATAATCTTATTTAAACTACGAATCAATGAAAATGACAGACCTTTCAAATTTTTGATAAAAACTTTTGACAGAAATGAATGAAGAGCAGAGTTGATTTAAAAATCATAATTTTCAGTAAAGATGAGCTGTTCTTATAAATAGACTCTTCAAACTATTCGTCCACAGGAGTTGTTTAGCCAAAGTAGTTCAGTTCTCTTGGCAATAGGCAACAGTTGACAGCTAGATAATAATCTGTGGCAAAGTCAACCAGGAGTTTGATTTCATCATTGTCCTCATTTTCCATGTGCTTACATGTACTATTTATCTTTAAATTAAATATCAAATGACTAGAATACTTTTGTGATTGCCTAATTCCTGTATGGGTCACACCAGTTTCTCACATTTCTGGGTAAGATTTCTGTAGTTGCACAACATGTCCACTAGAGGCCTGTGAAGAGCTTTTTTTCCAAGCAACACATACTGTAGTCTCCTCACCCGTAAAGGCCACAAATAAAATAAATAAGATGCTGTATTGGTTAAATATTGATATAGTAAGGGACAAAGGCTGAATTGATAAGTAACCTCACAGTAAGTATCACAATTGCAGATAAAATAAACAGAATGCAAGATTTTCAAAACTTCAAGATATCAAATGACAAAGCTTACAAATGACTACTATGTAGTGAAAAAGCAATATACAAAGTAAGAACATGAAAGCTTCAGCAATGATTCCAAAAGGCTGCTGGGCTTGAACAGGCTTTAACTAAATAGAAGCAATACCAAGTGATGAAAAAGCAGGCAAGAATTGCCAGCAGCTTCTATGAGCTTCTGTATGGATGGGCTTCCAGATCTTCTGGTGTAAATTAAATAGAAAAGGCATGCTCCAAAAGAAGGGTGGATCCTGGGTGGGAAAGTAAACAAGAGAGTAATTTAAGACAGATGAGTTAAGAAGGGTCTTCCTAAATAGCAACTGTGTGGCAGTAAAAGGAAAGGCAGCTGCTATATGTTCTCCCTGGACACTGAGAGAATCCAGCCAAAACGAGACTCTCAAGTGCAGATCAGAGCAATTAAATTCTTAAGGCAAATGTGGGTGAGGCACAGGGTGCACTTGACACGTTACTCACAGACGGCCGCAAGATGGTACATACATAAAAAAATTGCCAGAAGAGATGAAATACCCTGTGACAATCTCTTTGCCCTCTCATTAAACTCAAAACAGAGCTTCATTGAATGCCTCCTCCAAAAAACAAAAAGAGAAACTGAAACACTGGAAGTCACATCTGTGGCACTGTGCACAGGCACATGTGTGTACACACACACACACACACACACACACTATTGCTAGTCTATTTACAGAAAGGACCTGTTTTTTACTGGGTTTGGTTAATTAGCAATCAGGATATATTTGTATGGGATCAGAAGAAAGATCTTTTTGTTTGGAAAACCTGTGAAAATATTCCCTCAGAAGCTTGTAACTTTCCCCACAGATCGCCCTGGCCCTGAGGACAAGCCCAAGTTTCAGGAGGCTCGATGACCCACACAGAGCTCACATTCAAAGGCAGTTCTCTTTGTTGTTCCCTAGGATTTAAGCCTTAATAGGTTTACAATGCGCAGGCCTTTTTGGAGAGTGTGTTGCTCACTGCCAGAAACAGAGCAGAGACAAACCCGTGAGTCCTACAGCTGTCGAGGCTGCTCCGTTGGTGAGCGGAGCAGTTGCCAGAGGCGTTTCAAAGCTAGGCAAGAACACAGGAGACTTTATGAGTCCTGGAAGTGAGCTGCAATTACCAAGAGCAGATGGTCAGTCCACATGGGGAAGACAGAGACTGGAGCTGTGGTTCTTCAGTGAAGACCCTGGTAAATGGTAATTCACTGAATTTTAGTGTTCCAGAATAAATCCTGGATGGGAAAACTCATCGACAATAGTGTGATATCATCCTGTGCGGACACTATTTACTGTCACATTCCTGATGTCTAAACCTCAAACACCACAACTTGGACAGGATAAAACCAGGACATGTTAGGTCTCCCTGGTGGAAACATCGAGGGTACCCATCTCATCCACTGTACATTCCTAGAGACAGCTGGCCTGAGTATTGCCTCTAATATAACTTTGTCCAGTTCCTTCTTTCAGAAAAACCTTCATTTTAAACAAAGATAAATGGATTCTGGGACAAAGTGTAATGTATTTGAGAGTAAAGATGTCATAATCTCCTTTTGCAAGCTCTATCCACTCCCCCTCCCCACTGGCCTTCTAGTCAAGGGTTTTTGACGCATAGAATTCTATTTTGCTGAAATCTCAGGCCATTTCCTGTTATCCTGATGTTGATTCATCTGAGAATCACATTATCTCTCTAAAAGCACTGTTTATTTAGCCTACTATGATGCTGAAGGTCAGTCTTTACTCATTCTATATCTCAATGATTAATTTCTTCAATTTGTGCAAAGTACTCTCAACAACTGCTGATGCGCAGGGTGTGCATCAAAAACACTGGGAAGGACGAGTCTTGCACTATAACTCTAACGTGCTAAAATGTATATGAAGGAAACAAAAACTTGGGAAAAATTTCCAACAGCAGAAGGACTGAGATCGATGCACAATCCTAATGCTGTGGGCATATATAAAGAAGGAAAAAATAGTATTTAATTCCTATTGGAGAGACTGGGGTACTAATTTTCAAAGAGATAGCCTAGCTTGGGCCATATGTAGGGCAATCTATCATACCAGCTTTATATCTGAGAACACTGCAGACAGGAAAACACATCAGTTAGTCATCATAACCACAAAGGACAGTAAAAACTTAAGCTATATCTCAAGGGTGAAGAGAAGTCTCATAACAGTAGGCTTGGGGTAGTGATGAGGGACTGACCAGACCTTAGAGCTGTGGACCGAGAAGCCATCTCTGCATAATAACCTGGTGAAGACACTCAAGAAACAGGGGCAGTCTGATGCTATGCAGCATATTGCTTAAGACAAGGATTGGACTGGCACATGGGTGGTGGTTGAGTGGTGATCTATGCTGTCCATACTCTAGAGGTTTTTGGTGCAAGAACTCCTATGATGCACATATGAAGCCTCTTTTGGGTCACATCACTATCCTATAAGGCATAGGCATTGGACAGCCCTGTAGTATGAATAAGTGATCAGAGAGTGAGCAAAGTTTGGGATGTTGTATTTTCAATGCTGTGTACCAGCTTGAGTTGAAGAAAGCATCATAAAATCTTGTAGCACATTCTAACATTTATTACATTGCTTCTGAGATCTGTGTAGTCCACAAGAGAGGAATGTGGTGGTTGAGAATGGCCCTGGCCACATGCCTAGCAGCACCCAAGCTAGAATTCAAATGGCTCTGACTCCAGGCTCAATGGCATTTCTCTAAACTTTTGAGGATTGCTGAACTTTACCTGAAACTGAAGATTTTTAAAGCTTCATGATTTAGTGTCATTTTAGTATGGCAGTCTCCACCTACACATAGGAGACACCTTCCAAGACCCCTTGTGTGTGCCTGACAACCAAGATATTATGAAAATCTATTTAGACTCATGGCCTTCCTTATCCTGGGATCCACACTACATATTCAACTGTGCTAGTTAAAGTGAATTTTTGATTTGATTGGTTTGAGAGCTGCCTAGGTTATAGTAAAGCACACTTCTGGGTGTTTTTGGATAGGTCATGGAGGTGTGACCTGGGGGACTCTATCTACCCTTTCCCCTTCCTTTCTGGGGTTCTATTCATGAACTCTGTTTCCTGGTCCCTATGAGCTACACAGTGTTACTCTACAACACCCTTCCATCATGATGGGCTTGCCTTGGAGTCAGCTGACATGAGCCAAATCCTCTGGAATGCTGAGTCACAGAAACCTCGCTCATACCCTGAAGGGTGACATATTTTGTTCAGCAGTGGGAAAGCTGACTAATGTCTACCAATCCACAGCAGCTTAACAATACTCAGAAAAAAAGTTCACCTATCTCAAGTGTTTATGTACAGATCATTTTCCTTATCATTATTCCTTATATAACACAAAGATTTATAAGAATCTATGTTGTATTAGCTGTTAGAAGTCATCTAGAGAAGATGTAAGCTATAGGAAGGTGGGATAGTTCTATGCATTATTATGCAATTTTATATAAGGAGCTTGAGCACCTTTGGATTTTGGAACCTACACAGGTCTTGAAATGAGCCCTTCACAGATACAGAGGGACTATTGTAAACATACTAGTATATGTTTTCTCCAATGATACTTATTATGGTACAGTTTATTTTATAAATTTGGCACAAGAGAAGATTAACAACTCTAATAATTATATAGAACAATTATAACAATACAGTGCAATGAAAGTTGTATAAATATAGTCTTTATTTCTTTGTGAAATTTTCTGCTATGTTTTAACTGCAGTAGACCACCAGTAACTGTAACCACGGAAAGTGGCACCATGAATATCTATAGGGATATGACTGTATACTCTGTTAAATTATTTGGGTCACAAATTAGTAAATCAAATCTTTAGTATGGGTTATAAAATAATCGATTCATTTATAATCTCTTCTCTAGAACCTCTCAGCCACTCTCACGAAGCCTCGGCACAGAGGTTAGCACTGCTCAGTGTGCAAAGCACTTGCTTTGGGAAGCATGGTGGACAAGCTGAGGACACCTAGTTGCACATTCTGTGCTTGTACACATGTGTGGCTCCTAAGAATATGTGTACAGAAGAAGAGTAAGCCAGGCAGGCTGCTCATAACAGACTCTATAACCTCCTAGATTTGGCCCCCAGTGAAGTGATGCATCAGGCAGATGTTGACATCTGCCCTCAACATGGAGCTCTGTTAAGGTACCTACTTTTCTTGTCATAAGCTGATTTTTCTGCCTTTTGTCCTCAGTGTGCTTTGAATTTTGTTCTTCTAAGAAAATGCTCTTGAGAATACACAAATCCAGTCCCAGATATTTTTAATGGAGACTTCTAGCTTCCCTGTCCTTACTTCAGTGTCTTTAAACTCATGCTGTCTTCTCTCTTTTATTCATTGAATTCTCTATCATGCATCCATAATATTCCCACAAGCATAGAACTACAACTGGCCATGGATTTCTCATTAGTAGAAAGGTGACTCTTGATATTCACCCACCACCCACCTTACACGGATTTTGTGAAAATTATCTATGAAGATTGAGGGAATTTTTGAATTGTATAAAAAAATGATTCTCTGATTTTTGTTTTCTTTTTTTAACAGTGGTTTTTAAAGACAGGTCTCACTATGTAGTCCAGACTGGCCTTCAACAGACTGTGTAGCCCAGGTTGGCCTGGATCTCATGGTGATTTCCCTGCCTCAGCCTCCTGAGAGCTGAGATTATAGGCATGTACAACCACAGCTGGCATATAACTTTTTTTTTAAAGGAAGCAGAAACTGTGATTTTTATCATGCTACCTCCAACAAACTAAGTCCTTGTTGGTCCAAGCTAAGTCACATCACCTCACATATCAGCTTCCTGCAGTGAAGACAATAATTGTTGCCCAGCTGGGATTGCCAGACTTAATTAATCATGACTGAAAATGAAGAAAAAGTTGCTTCTATATGTTGCACTTATGTGCCACAGAGCAATGATTGACACATTCTAAACATTTCTTTCTGACAACCTTTCTATTCAATTTTTCTACCACAGAAAGTCACTCATTACAAATTCATACATATTTATCTATGAGTCTTGCTTGCTAGCATTGCAATGATCTTAAATATTGTCCCAGAAAATGAACGGAAAGTTGAGAAAATTCCAGTGATTTTCAAGATGGAGTTCTCACGTCACCATCAGCAGCAGCAGCCTTGAGCCCTGAGTTTCCCAGATGGGCACCAGGGCACTGCAGGCACAGGAGCAAGGCCATGTGGTACCAGGGAATATTTTAGAATCTAGGAGGTTCACAGCCACACCAGACGCTGCCAGACATGCAGGAAACTGCCATGTGAAGGTGGTTCGCACTTTCAACTTGAGATCCTTTCCACATTTCTTTTCCCTGAGGGTTTGTCTTGTGAAGCTGAGTTTTTAGCAGTTATTGCGATAAAAAAGCAGGCACTATGTGAAAATGTGGACCGGAAATGAGGGTGGCAACTGAAAATCTGCTTCCAAGGTTTGAATCTTATTATTTCTGACCACTTTTATGAGCAATTGCAGTTATTAAAATGTAGCTATATTAATTACTTTATGTAATTTATTGTGCTTATATAATATTAATATAAATACAAAGTAAAATATTACAGTTATTAAGTAAAATATTATGGCTATTAAGTAATTGTGGTTATTAAGTAAAACGAAGGAAAATATTGCTTGCCTTCTATATTCATGGGTTCCGCATCTGCACATTGAACTAACCATGCTTTGAACACAATGGAAGACAAAAATGTGCTGATATTGATGATCTACAGGCTTTTTCCTTGTCATTATTCCCTAATCAATATAATAAAACAACTCTTTTCATAACACTTACATTATATTAGGCATTATAGAGATGATTTTAAATACACAAGATATGTAAGTTACATGAAAATACTATTCTATTTTATCTAAGGGATTTGAGGTTTGGGTATCTGTAAGGTTTGGGTATCTGTATCTGTAAGGGGACTGGATACCAAGAAACAGCTATTACTTTGCTTTTAATTTATTTTCATTTTTTATGTATTTAGTACAGGGTCTAGAGAGTCTTACTACATAGATCAGACTTATAGTGATTCTCCTGTTTTCAGCCTCCCAAGTGCTGGGATTACAGAGGTGCATGACCACACCTAGTTTCAATTGCAGTGAGCTTCCAGAGCAGGGCTGGCAGGACATGCCAGGGATCGAAACCAGGCTGCTGCACTCTGCCTAAGCAGGGGATTTAATCCATTGAGCTATTTGGCCGACCCTTGCTTTTAATTTAAATGTACTTCAAAACACAGTTACTAAGTTCTTAGAATATAAACACCAAGTAATTTTAACTGAACTACTTAGTACATGCAACTGTCAGAAATTTCTTTTTACTTGGAAGAAAGCTATCAGATAAGTCGGGCAGTTATATCTAAGGGAAATATGAAAAAAAATTTCTAGGACATGGATGAAACCATGAACTAGGCAATTTTATTTATATTATTATTATTATTATTATTATTATTATTATTATTTGCAGGACCACGGTTCAAACTCATGACCTTGCACTTGCCAAGCAGGCACTTGTGCCACGGAGCTATCTCCCAGCCCCAAACCAGGGAATTTAAGGAACCTCTGACATAAGCACTTAATACAAATAAATATATAATCTTAGGCCTCACTCTAGATTTACTGAATCAGATTCACTGGGGGCACAGTGACTCATAGTGAGGCAGAGTAATCTGTGTTTGGAAAAGGCCCCCATAGGACTCTAATGCAGCCTCCAATTTGAGAAATACCACAGCAGCACGTGTCCTAAAAGCAGCAGGTGTGCTCGGGAATAGGAATGAGCAGTTGGCAAGTTAACACAACCTCACAGTTTGAACAAGTACAAACACAGTCCAACTTGGGGAACAAAGCAAATAGAACAAAATGACAAAAATACTACAAAATTAGTTTACATGTGTTTATATACAAATAAATATGTATTTTCTTTTCTTATAGCTCGTCCATTCTATAATCATTACAAATTGTGAATAACTTTGCTTTTATCTTTGCTATTCTGGAGAATGCACAATACCTGTTGATTTCTAAAAACTGAATCATTCTGTTAATGAATGGTTTGAATGGTTCAGATTATTGAGAGTGAATCATATAATTTCTTTTAGAAGATGAATTTTATGGCTGGCCAGTAAGGCAGGGTGCAAAATCTCTACCAGGAATCTGATTTACATTTTTTATGACTTGATAACATATAAGACACACCTCAGACATACCCAGTAGCACTTCAAGGAGGCCACCTAGTCTGGTGAAAATACTTGATTGAGTGTTACAGATGTTCAGGAATATCTGTGTTAGTAGCAGATTTTAATATTTCATTGTAGTTAACTCCCTTAAGCCCTTGTATATAAGGAGAGATTTCCAAACTTCTGAGTACTAAGTTAGAAGCTGTGAGCAACAATCCTCACTGGGAGTCCCCTCTTTCCTTAGCAACAGGGACAGCAATTGCTGAGCATAAGGAAGCTGGTCAAGAAGGCACATCTTGCTGGAATACAGGGAGGAGAATCTACCACTCTGATTCCTCTAATAATAGAACGATGGTATCACTGCTTGGCTTTGAGGTGAGAGCAGGCGAACACCCATCGGGGGCAACTGGCCCCCAATTACTTGAGAACCCCAGAGACAATGTCTTACTATTATTTTCATCATTGTATAATATTATGGACTGTGATAAGTTTTAGAAATTGAGGTTTTTCTTTTTTTGTGTGTGTGTATTCTAGGGAAGGGTCTACAGGGTGTTCAGGGTCTCACTACTAGATCGAACTCATAGTGATCCGCCTGTTTACAACCTCCCAAGAGCTGGAATTGCAGGCAAGTGCCACTATGTCCAGTCTCAACTGCTGTCTCAGCATATTCCAGGGCCTGGGCTGGCACAGCAGGCCTGGGAATCAAACTCCCTGCCCCTGTGCCTGCTTGCAAGTGTTTTCATCCATTGAGCTATTTGGCCAGCCCTGAGTTTGTCATTTTTTGAAGTCAGTATAAATTCAGAGGATTCTCTTGAACACCAATCCTCACTACAAAGTTTCATAGCTTTGATTATTGATTTCAGTCTGAAGGGACCACCCACTCAGAACCTCCCTCCTGTCCTTCTCTCAGACAGGAGCTTTCTTTTCCTCATTAAATATGTTCTGCTGACTTTAAAAAAAAAAAAAAGATTTCAATCTGAGTTTCTTTTTCCTCTTGAACTTTCACTTATTAAATTCCTTTTGGCTTTATCTAGCTTTCTTCTTCTCTCCTCTTCAAATACATATACTTTCCTCAAAGATTTGCACATTAAGCAATTGCTCTTCACACCTGCATCAGCCCTCTACCACTCAGCCATGCCAAAAAAAATAAAAATTTTCATCCGACCAGGGATGTCCTCTTAGTGATTCCCACTTACATGTCTCCTAAAATCCCTCCAGTTGTCCTTTCTCCAAGGCCCCATCTCAGATTACCAACTGGTCTACAACCTATCACATTTACTTCCACAAAGATTAAAAATCTTTGGGGATCGAATTTGTTCTCTATTCATTCATATGGGAACTCCCTCTCTATATAACTACAGGGAGAAAAAAGAAACATGTCTTTATCTATGGTTTCTCTTTCTGTGCTTTCACTTATTAGAGCATTGTGATGAAATCTTGCACCTTCTCATTTCATCCAGGGTGGGGTACAGATCATTCCTTTGTCCAAGGTATCTAACATATGCCATCTATTTCACATAAGTATATGTATATCTATGTATCTGTGTCTATATCTCCATCCTTTCATTTCTTCATAGACATCTGCATTATCAGATAAACAATGTTTGTGTTTGAGTAACCCTTATTGTAGCCATGGTTGCACACATTTGTAATTCCAGGATGTTGGGAGGCTGAGGTAGAAGGGTCATAAGTTTGAGCCTAACCTGGGCAGCTTAGCAACTAGAGAGATCTTGTCTCTCAAAATTAAAAAAAAACAAAACAACCTGGGAATGTAACTTAGTATGAAGGCCTTGGGTTCCATACTATCAAAAAAGTAACCCTGTTTTACTTAACATAGTAATTTTTCTAATTTATTAGGAGTTACTGTTAATTTCTTACAATAACTTTTATAATAGTGCATATATATAAGACAAAACAGTCGTACACGCACACACATACACATACATATGCACACATGGCTTGGTACTGTCTGCAGTTTCTGGTATCCAGTGGGGACCTTGAAATATATTCTTGCAGATATGAGGGATTACTGTAAGTTATGAAGGCATCTTGTGATTCCTGTTTTCCTGAGCTCTGCCAGTGACTTCATACATTCAGAAACAACTATGGGTTGACATCTGCAGGGTGGAGCCCCTGTGCTAGTGCTAGAGATCTCAGAGGCTGTCCCTGCTATCACAGAAGTGAAAGGTTCCCTTTAGGATACCTCACTCCTCTCTGTTTCTACCACTGACCCATTGTGGAACAACCTCACTTCTCCACCAAATTATACAATGGACTCTTTTTCTGGTCTTCCTGCCCCCAACATTTTGCTTCTCCAGTTAATCAAATATCTGAACACTAGAAAAAATACTGCTCGTCTACACTCATTGGAGTGTTTTCTTATCAAAAACTTCTAATCTGTGCACACTCCCCCTTGACAACATGTATCAAACATTTCTAAAACAAAGTTTGCTGCAATCTCTACTGATGCTGTGGGAAATGCTGTATCTCTTCTGAGAAAAATTTTGCCTCTAAAATAAATCAAGTTTTCATGGCTCAGAATCAAACGAAACATCCTACTCAGCGATCAAAATCAAAGCATGCTAGATTAAGAGAGCTGCTGCATTGTTGTGTAGGCTAAGGGAATGCTTCATTAGCATCCTCACAAAAGCAGCAGACATTTCTCCAAAGATATATAAATGTCCTAAAAGCATGCGAAAGTCCTAATGAATAGTGATGTGGAACATCTTAATGAATAGAGGTACTGAGTATCTTTTCATATGCTTTTTAGCCATTTCTGTACTTTTTTTTCTGGAGAAATGTCTACTCAAGTATTTTGTCCATTATTTAACCAAGTTATTCATTTGACCAATATTGGCAAATTGTACTTTTTAATATACTCTCAATGTACATCCTCAGCAGGGTTTATAGTTTGCTTATATTTGCTCCCATTCCTTTGGTTGACTTTTCATTTTGGTTATTATTTCTTTGGTGTACAGAGGTTAAATTTAATATAAACTCATTTATCTATATTTTGCTTTTGTTAACTAGGCTTTTGGTGCTGTGTGCAAGAAATCTTTGCCAAATCCAACGAGTCAATGTCATGAAACTTTTTTCTTTCATTTTCTTCTAGGGTTTTATAGCTTCAGGTCACCCACTTGGGATTTCACCCACTTAGAACCATTTTTCATCTTTGCTAGCTCTTTGTATGTTACAATTTTTCTGATAACATTTATTGAAGAGAGCATCATTTCCCCACTGCTTAGTGTTGGCGCTCTTCCCAAAGGTCCTCTACCATATGCATAGGGTTTATTTCTGGATTCTCTATCCTGTTCCATTAGTCTATTGGGATAATTAAAAATTATAGAGAATATGTAAATTTTTAAAAAGTTTATTATAGGGCTGGCCAGATAGCTCAGTGGATTGAAGTGCCTGCTTAGGCAGATATAGGGCCTGGGGTTAGATGTCTGGCATGCCATGTCAGCCCCAACCCCAGGTGCGCTGAGACTGCAATTAAGACTGGGCATAGTGGCACATGCCTACAGTCCTAGAGCATGGGAGGCTGACAACAGGAGAATCACTATAAGTCCAATCTGTATAGTGAGACCCTGTAGACCCTGTACTAAATACATTAAAAATAAACAAATAAATCTTTAAAAAATCTTTAGTAAGAGACACATTGCTAAGAGCAAAGGAATATTTGTTCTGCTCAAGGAGGAATATTTTGAGGGTATTTAATGGCAATGTGTTATTGTAGTGAAATTTTAACTTAAATATTCACTGTGGTTTGTGATCAGTAATTTCTGTTCTATGACTCTTATACTGTCTTGATTACTGTCATTTCATAATATATTTAAAATCAGGAAGTATGAGGTATCTAGCTTTGTCTTTTTTTTTTTTTTTAAAGATTTTGGGTTTCATGATTTTTGTTTTGGGTATTTAGGGTCTCTTGAGATTCCATACTGATTTTAGGATTTTATTTTCTATTTTTGCAAAAATTGCCATTTGGACTTGGGAGTTGTGCTGAACCTCTAGATAGTTTTGGGGAGCATAAACATTTGAAAAATAGTAAACCTTTTAATATATGACGTGCCATACTTTTCCATTTGTGTTTTCTAGTTGTATTTTCTTCAGCAGTGTCTTGTATTTCTCACTGCACAAGGCTTTTTTGCCCTTGCGTTGTTTATTCTTAGTATTTTCTTCTTTTTGATGCCATTGTAAGTGGGATCTTTTTTAGTTTTCTTTTCAGCTTATTGCTAGTGCTAGACATATTGCTCATGTTTATGTGTTAACTATGTATAATACAAATGTGCTTATTAGTTCTAACCTTCTAATTGCTGAACTTTGCATTAATGCTAAACTATCACAGTCTTTGGTTTACAATACAGTAGATTTAGTTCTGCCTCAGGCACATTTTCTAGGTAATTTTATTCTGAATATGTATCTACAATGTATATGACATGTTTTATGTAAACAAAAATAGCTTTATGGTGTTTCTTAAAACTTTTTTTTTTTTTTAACAGCAGGAGGACAGGAAATTGGAGTCCTGCCTGCACAGTTTAGAAGCTTAGTGAAACCCTTTCTTAAAGTAAAAAAATACAAAGAGAAAGGAAAGTGGTTCAGGTTGAAGGCTCTGGGTTCAACGTCTGATATAATAAAAACAAATAAACACAAAATACAAGACAAAACAAGACAAAAAAGTCTTTCTTCATTGTATTTGATCGGATACATTTGGAGTCTGAGCTGATGTCTTGTATCTGTTCCTTTGTTCTTGGAGCTTGCTAGTCTTATTTATCACTTTAAGTTAGAAGTCATACTTTACTGTTTATAGTATCATCGAGATAACTTCAGTCACTTACAAACTGTTACTTTTTGCATCATTCAGTCTCAGAATACATTTTCCCATTGCAGCTCTGCATTCTGGGTTATCTGGTTACAGGGATTCCTGTTCCGTCTTTACCACTGTTTGCCAAGTATACCTCCTCTCATCCCATCTCTAGACCTCAGCCTATAACACACTGCACCTCCTCTTATTCTGCATAGTACTGTTTGGTAGAAACTAAACATACTCAGCTACCTTTCACCTGAATTGCATTACCTCCTGCCTCTCTGTCATCATTGTGAACACACATTCAGCATATATGTGTTGAGCACTTACATAATCTAAAACCCTGAAGTACAAAGGAAGACATGGAAGGGAGGAATTTCTCAGTAAAGACCTTCCCTGATGTGAAGGGTGAGGGCACAGACTCCTGCAAGAGCACAACCAATCCTGAGACCTACAGGAACATGAAAAGATGCAGAGAATCAAGTGGGGGGAAATGACCATACCTGAGACCAAGAGTGAAGGGCCTGTTATGCTACTCTGAGGGTCTTGGATTTTAATCCCATAGACCACAGAGAGCTTTCCACAAGGATGTTAAAGAAGAATATTTCCACCAAAAAAGAAATCTCTGTAAACAAAATGGAAGATAAACTATGATGGGGACAGAACTCTTGTTGCTAGCCCACAGATTCTAGGCTGGGGTCAGGAGCACCTCAGACTTGATCACAGAACTGTGGAGGTGAAGTGTAGGCAAGATTCACTTCCCCAGTGCCCTTGCTTTTTCTCACATCTTATTTCCTCCATAGAATATAGAGATTAACTTACTTGTTAATCCCGAGCCTGGCCTGCACCCTGGCATGGCTCAAATGGCTAACAAGTACTGGTTAAAGGGGGAAGAACAGGTACTGAGAGGTAGATACAGGGTGAGAGAATGAAGTGTACGCCTCCCAGTCCCCTAACTTAGGCAATAATTGGAAAACCCTTAGTTTAAGAAAAAGGGCTCCATGAAAGCTACAAATCAAGAGCAAGGTAATTAGGGTCAGTATGCTCTCAGTGGCTTCAGCAGCATATAAGTTGAGGTGACCCAAGCCTGCATCACTCCTGCTACCTTTGCAAGATGAAGAGGTACAGAAAGCATGGATTTATTTATTGACAGCTCCCAAGGAATAGGCACCTGGCTAGTGGGCTTATAAACATTATTTCTAGTTATCACAACAATCATAATAGTAGGAATTAACTTAAATGAGATAAAAAATTAAAATGTGGATAGGGAACTAATTTTTCTCTGGTGACATTACTAGAAAGAAGCAAAGTGAGAAAGGAATTCACTTGGTCCACTGGACTCCAAAGTTACTGGCTACTTTCTCCCTCCTTTCATATTCTCAAACCTTACCACACCAATACCCCTAAGATAGACTCTTTTCATGCATGGTTACAATAACTCCTCTCATCCTTGTGTGTCCCTCTGCAATTTAACTTTTATACTCTGAATCAGGAAAAGCTCCTGAATCTGGACTGGACTGTGTGACTTTTGTGGGCAAAACATAAAACAGAAATAATGTCCTTCAACTTGCGAATCTTAGCGTGGCAAAGGTCTTTTAGCTTGCATAGTCAGTTTCTTGGAACTCTGAGGCCTGGAGCCAAGACCAGCTTCTTGCAGGCTGAGAGGCAACCTGGAGAGAGGGACCTGGGTGATAGCTGAAACCAGCCTCCAGCTATGCGGTAGGACAGCATGGGTCGCCAAACTCCGTCAAGCTGCCAATCAGTTGTTGATCCATATGAGACAACAGCAGAAGAATCTACCTTCTGAGTCCTGCCCAAGTTGCTAGCATACAGAACTGTGGGCCGATAGATGATTCTTGTTTTCAGTCATTAGGAGTGGAGTGGTACAGTACAGAGCAAAAAATAGCTGGCATATTCCTATATTCCAGTCTACCATGGGAAGGTGTCTCAGAAGCAGGGGAGAGTAGCTGGCCCTGGAAGGGAGGAGGGAGAAGCCATAAGTCATAGGCAGTATATCCTAAGTGATTGGAAACATCAGGTCCTTTTCCTGAGAAATGAAAGGAAACTATTAATATAGTAGAGCTGAATTTCATTGTGAGTTAAATAAGTTATTGTGAGCCAGTGGAAAACTCAGCATTCTTTATGAATGATTTTGTGGGGAAATGTTTCTCATTTAAGTCAACTGATTTATTACTCATTTATTGGTAAACTGAGGATCATTTTTCTAGGACACTGCACATCAGAAAAACAGATCAGGCAGAGGAGACACAATAGTAAGAGACAGGTAGAACATAATCCTCTGCATTTACATCGTCTCAGGAATATTTTTAGAAGAGAAAAAGAAGTCTTGCACATACAAAAGGCTCCAAATGGGTTTCTGGAGCCTCGTGCCTCAGGAAGAGAGCGGTTCTTAGTCATAGCTGAATCATTTGGGGCCACATTCAGTGGGCGCCCTAAGGTGATTATGCTCGGAATGGAGGCTTTCAGAATGTCATTTAGCAAGGAAAACATGGCTGGATGCTAGTGGTAAACTAATGCCCTTGAGCTACTCATTTTTTATGACAACCTAATTGAAATGTACAAATTGTATAATGCGCTTTGCTGGTGAGAGGGGCCAGACAGGCAATGCAGGTGATTAATTCAGAAATGTAGTCACTAGCATAGGTTTCTCCTTCGACAGAAAAATGTAACTCACCTAATTTATGAACAACCATGATAAGTGGAACTGTCATTCTGTACTCATGTTGGAAAGACACTTTGTCCTGCATGTGTAAAGAATGCTGCATAGATGATATTTCGGTTTCTAAAATAGATTTCTTTTGTTCTCTCTTGTTTTTTCTTTTTCCTTTAAAGTAATTCAAAAAGATCTGATTAAATTGTAAACTGAAGATACCAGAGTCTACTTTTAAATGCACACTTGTGGTTATTGTGTGCAGAAGAAAAAAGAATAAGATCTAACGACAGCACTACTTACAGTACAAGCAGAATCTGTACAGGATGCAGGAAGGCCTGCTGTCCAGAGAGCACTGTAAAGAAGGAGCAAAAATGGCTATTTCTCAACAATTATAATTCCTTCTTGGTCATGTGGATAGAAAATAATTCCTTTTGGGGCATGCGGGCATGTGGATAGAAATTATACTATAGTCATAGACATAGCTGCTTTGTCTTCTGAGGCAAAGGATAATAAATCCTAGAGCTGTAATTTAAAGGTACAGTGAAGCAAAGGGAAAGGGAAGTGAGTTAAGATGAAAAAGTGACTGTCTCATTTCGCAAAGGGCAGAAGCACCATTATTACTAAATCAGGGTAGGGTAAAGTATTACCCATACATGCCTTCACTGTGGGTTTACCGGGGATCCCCAGACACACACAGGTGTCCCTGATCTGCAGCTGACATGCGTTGGAGACCATGGACATCCCACTGTCTGGCTCTATGTCCACAAAAAGAAATGTTTTTTGTTAAAATTGCCAATTCATTTCAAAAAATATATTGCCTTAATTTTAAATTTCCTATTTCAGTGAGTTTGGTTTTTTTTTATTTCAGTCAACAGCTTGTTTGATTTTATTAATTGCATTTGATATTTGCTGAGCATGTTCAGTACAGAACACTGTGCTAGGCAGGCCTGAGACAGCACAGAGATACTAGAGATATCTCAGTGTTTGCTATGATTTTCAGAAAAAAGACATAAAAATATTCATGGTCATAAAACAAATGCAGATGAGACAAGAGAGAGGGAATGCAAGAGGGAAGAGAGAGAGTGACAGACAGAGAGAGACAGAAAAAGACAGAGGGAGGGGGAGAGAGAGACAGAGAGAGAGAGAGGTGGAGAAGGAACAAAATAGCTTCACAGATAATAAAGATTGTATCTGTTGGTGAGAGAATTAAGATTGCTTCATGGAAGAAGAAACAGATGTAGCTTTACTAGATAATGATGAAGTGTGGTTATAAATAATTATAGATCAATACAATTTAAAGGGACAGAGAGAGCCTGACTTGGTGGCACAACCCTGTGATCCCAGGATTCTGCAGAGGCACCATAATGAGTTCAAGGTCAGAATGAATTGCATAACAAGATCTTGTCACAAAACAAAACAAAAACAAAACAAAACAAAGAAAACCAAAACCAAAACCTAAACTTAAACCAAAACCAAAACCAAAGCCAAAACCCAAGCCTAAATCTCATTCCCCACAAAACAGAAACAAAAACATCTGGAAAAAAGCCTGGAAAACAACACACATTGTGAATTTGTCTGGAGACAGGGTGCCAGGAGATAGAGAATGAGAAGGGAGGAGCCCTCCAAATGAAGAGGTGGTGCTCCATTCAGCAGGTAACAGGGCAAGGTGACCAGCTCTGTGCTCACGGGTAGGTAATGCACACAAACACGAGCTCAGGTAAAGCCTTCTCCAGCACCACTCCAACCCTACAATGTGCCCTTCTTATTTTCTGGATTTAGTTTTTTCATAACATTTTTCAGGAGACCCAAAGTTTCTTTTATCCCCATATATGCACACACACGAGTTTTCAATTATATATATTGAAATTTCAATGAGAATTTTTTTATCGATTATAAAGTTCATTAGCTACTCTTATTCTTTTCATGAAACCCTGGAGCCATGATTCACACACTGTTGCTCTTGCCCAAAAGACATGCTTTACATCTCTCACCACCCTAAATACCCTAAATACTTTTATCACATAATTTTTTAAAAATATATTTAGTACAGGGTCTATAGGATCTCACTACACAGATGAGACTTACAGTGATCCTCCTGTTTTCAGCCTCCCAAATTCTGGGATTACAAGTGTGCACCACCACACCCAGTGTCAATCTCCCTCTCAGTGTGCAGGGGGGGTGGGGGTAGGACCGGCATGGTGGAGATTGAACCCGGGTCCCTGCATCTGCCTAAGCAGGCACTTTAATCTGCTGAGCTAATGGCCAGACTTATCCTAAATATTTTTAAATTGCAGGCGCTCCTACCTTACCTTAGACAACTGCAGTTTATGACCTCAGATAACTCCTGCTTTAATAGCTGGCCAGGTGATGCCGATGTGCCCACCTGTTTGGGGACCACTGATGCAAATGTGGCTCATTCAGTTAAACTATTTGGGAGGGCCTCATATTATTGAGTTCTAAGACTCAACTAGGTCAAACAAGTTAATTTTGAAAAATCAGCCATCTAAAATTTTAATTTTAGTTTGTACTGTGACCTGGAAATTTGGAAGAGCCAAAGTGATCACCAGGAAGACAGGAAAGGAAGACAGGAAAGAAAGAAGAAAGGAATAAAATTCAGTAGAGTTTTAATGAAAACTATTTTTTAGGCACAACTTTGAAGAGAAAGTGTCTAATGATCCTGGGCATGTGAGTAGAGACTAACATTATGCCTTCTAGAATTTCTTCTGATTCCAGTTAAGACTTTGATAAGACTGGAGAAGGACAGTGCTCTGATAATCAGAGCAAACACGGAGATATCTCTAGTATCTGCTATTTTCCCAGCAGTAAAAACAGCAATCCTACTCCACCAGGGGCAGATTCCCTCTTCTATTCCTCTTCCTTATTTTTTTCCTGTATATTCCTTTTGTTTACTTTTTCCTCTACTTTTTAGTTTGCCTGTCTCTCATTTCTTTCCTTTTTATTGATCCACAGTTTTCTTTTTCCTTCTCATCTTCTCTTCCCTCTCCAACTACCTTTTTTCTCATCATAATCCAGATCCATAGGAACCAGAAGCACCTGAATTCCACAATATTTAAATCAGTAGTTGCAACTCTTAAGTGAGTGTGGTATTTTCTACTTTTAGATTGAGTGGCAAGTTGAACATATTATTTAGTTTTATTTAAAATAAATCTCAGATAAGCTGCTGTTCATTAAGAAGTTGGGTAGTAGTTTCTATTAAAGAAATGAAAGTCCTTTGTCCCCTTGCCAGGTAGTTCAGATAAATGAACAGAAACAAGCCCTTTATTTTG
>PVKN010012270.1:0-20904 GCA_004027915.1 Capromys pilorides
TGATGATGATGATGATGATGATGATGATGATGATGATGATGATGATAATAATAATAATAATAATAATAATAATAATAATAGAATTCAGGGGAGATTTACCTCTGAGTTATATTCCTACACCTTTTGTGTTGTATTTTCAGACAGGGTCTTACTAAATTGTCCAGATTTACCCCATCCTGAGATTCTCTACCTCAGCCTTCTGACAGTTCATTCAGTCCTGAAAGCATAAACTGTCAGATCTTTGTCACACCTTTAAAGGTAATGACACCAAGGCTCCCAAGTTTTGTTCAAGCTCATAAAAGCTGACCTGTCAAATTTCACCAAGTTGTCTTCTCAGGGAATCAGATTTCAATTATCTGGACTATGGCAATCCTACTCTCCACTATATAACACTTCATTTAATGCTAGCTAGAAATAAGCTACATATTAAGGGTTATAAGAATTCATAATAGCATGTGATAGGATCATTTCTTCCTATTTTGAAGGACAGAAGGGAAGATATTCACTTTTAAAATGTTAGATCTTTTTTTAAAAAATTCTTTTTAAATTTTATTTATTGATACAGGGTCTCATTACACAGCTCAGACTCATAGTGATCCTCCTGTTTCAGCCTTCCCAGCACTCAGATTAGAGGCATCCACCACCACACCCATTTTCAGAGCTCGCACAGCATGCCTAGGCTTTCAGGGCCAGCATGTAATGCAGTACCAGGCAGAGAACTCAGGTCCTTGCACTTGCCAGGCAGCCACTTAGACCACCAAGCTATCTCATCAAACCAAAATATTGCATCTTGTTCAACATATTTTATCTTAAATGTTCCAACATAAAGAATAGTAAACATAACCAATCATAACTTTAAAAATGAATAAGATGTTCTCAACCTAAAAGAAGTTTATGACAATGTTAGACAAATCTGCTTATGATACAAAATTAATAATAACAGTTGAGAAAACTAAAAGAGAAAGAAAACTTGCAGAAAATGGCATGTGAATTTAGCCTACTAAGAAAGATTTTGTCTGACAAGTGATGATATTAGTAATAGAATGCTAATGTGCAATGTGTCCAATAGTTGGAGACAGCAAAACAGGTTACACAGAATATTCAGAAAATAATGAGAAGTTTAGGGTGCAGCGACAGAAAAAGCAAAGTTTGAATAAGTCTAAAAGAATGTTTATAGCAGACCACAAAATATCTGTATTAGATAATTTTGTAGTATATGAAATTTGTGAAAATTGTGCACAAATATTAAATTTTAATACAAATCATTAAGCAAAGACAAACATTAATACAAAACAAAATGGAAAGTCCTCAGTGGAAAAGCAGTCAAATGATGCTTAGAAAAAATAGCAGACTTGTCATATTAATTTTTATTGTGCAAAGTAATAGGTGACTGCTGTAAAATAGTCCTTGGAGACTGAGTCAGTCACTTTCTCAGCACCGGGACACAATATCTGATGCTCTCCTACTTAAAGCAGGGTCCAACTTGACTCAGTTTCAGGGAATTAGGGCCATGATTGGCTGCATCCACAGCAGAAGAAGCACAGTGACAGGTGTGATGGAGAATGGTAGCTTAGTTCATGGCTCTGGGCAAGCACAAGCAGCACCAACAGGGAGGAAGAGGCCAGGATTCATGTCTAATACCTAGGGTCAGGCTTCCATGACCCACTTGAACACAGTCAGGGTGTGCTTCACTAATCTTCCAAGCTTAACTGTGTTGGGAGAGGTAATAAGCAAAATAAATTATACGCATTGAAACCTCCCCAGAAATATGAAGCTAAGGGAGAAGGCAGGGCAAGGAGAGTAATGGGGTGAAAATGATCAAACTATGTTGTGCCCATATATGAATCTCCCAAAATGAAACCCATAGATCTGGAAAGCCATTTTTTTTTTCAAAGAAGAGCATAAAAGAATCAGATTCTACTCTAGTCCCATAACTACTAGCTGTGCAATCTGGTGCAAGTAACAGAACTGTTCTGTTCCCTGTATATGAGATTATGATGGTACCATCTTCAGAAGATATTTTGTGAAGATTAAATAAATTGCCATATGTCAGCAAAAAACATTCTGACATAGTCAAAAAAAACTCAACCATCACAGAGATATCACAATAATATGTGGCATGATTAATCTGGAGATTGTGAAATAAGGAAAGGTACTTTTCTGTGAAATGACCAGACAACTGAGAGATTTAATGACTGGAAAAATATGGAGAGCTTTACTAGCCACAAAATTGGATTAGAAGTTGAGGCACACAGGGCCATAGAAAGGAACAAGAAACAAGACAGCTCATTTGTGCCCACGCTGGGCAGGTCAGAGTGCCTATCATTGGCTAATAGGGTGCTTAACATTGGTTAGAAAACACAGAGCTGGGCATGATGGTGCACGCCTGTAATCGCAGCACTTGGGAATTTGAGACAGAAGGATTGGTGCAACTTTGAGTGAGACCAGCCTGGGCTACAAAAGTGAGCTCTAGGCCAGTCTGAACTGCTTAGTGAGACCCTGTCTCAAAAAGACAAAAAAGAAAAGAGAAAAAGAAAGCACTAAATTCCTTCTAATCCGGTAGGACGAAATGAAGTTAAGGTGAAAAAGCCACAATGATAAAAGTAATGAAAAAAATATGTTACACTCTGAAAATATAACTCCTTCCAAAAGTTGTGTACTTTCTTCTACATAATTCCACTCTATTTAGTGAAGACCTGACAAGACCCTCAGTATGAATTAAACTGAGGAACTTTCCCGGGTAGCTAAGAAATCCACAAAATAACAGTTTCCTTTGAAATAACAAGAAACAGAATAACAAACCAATGTTCTCATTGTTACTTAAAATATGAATTTTAAAAAATCAGATTTCATACCAGGGTACAAAATTTTTATTTCCTCTTCAAATTAAATTAATTGCCTATTTGCCTGTGCTTTTATGAATAAACAACAAAGTGGCTGGATATCCCTCACAATCTCCTCAGCAGACTCTGGATTCCTTGTTTGATCTCCTTTGTTCGGACACCATAAACAATGGGATTCACAGCTGGGGGAATGAGGTGGTGCAGAATGTTGAGCAGGATGGGGACGTCTGGGGGAATTTTATCCCTGGCCAGGTTAGTAATGACCAGAACCAGCAGAACTGTGCTGAAGAAGAGGATGAGGATGAAGTGGGAACCACAAGTACTCAGAGCCTTCACCACAGCACCCTCAACCTTGATCCTGAGAACAACTTTCAAGATAAAAGCATAGGAGAGAGCAATGAGAATGAGGTCTGAACCCAGCAGTGTCCAGCCTGCCACAAACTGGTAGAGCCTATTGACGGTGATGTCATCACAAGATAGTTTGGATACAGATAGATTAGTACAGATGCAGTTTGCAATGACAGTCCCTGCACAGTAATGTAATCTAGCAGAGAGGATGGGAACAGGAAGTGAAAAGATGGCATTCCGGGTTATAATAAAGATGGCAGCCCTGGTCACAAACTGGTCAGTGATGATGGAAGAGTACCGCAGAGGGTGACAGATGGCCACATAGCGATCATAGGCCATGACCATGAAGGTGCAGGACTCCATGGTCAGGAAACTGTTCATGACGAACATCTGAAGGAAGCAGGCAGAGAAGTTGATGGATTTGCTGTCAAACCAGAAGATGGCCAGGACCTTGGGGATGACAGTGAGGCAGAGTACGATGTCCAGCAGGGAGAGGAGGCTGAGCAGGTAGTACATGGGCTCATGCAGGGAGGCTTCCATGCAGATAGTGATCAGGAGGGTGATGTTGGCCCCCATGGCCAGGAGGAAGAGGAGGCAAAGGGGCAGAGACAACCAGTGCTGCCAGCTCTGGAAGTTAGGGAAGCAGATGAGGAAGAATTCAGAGACTGAGGCAGTGGAATGGTTGCTGGATGATGTCATGGACATTACCTGGATGGAGCTGGGAATCCAGAAGACCTTACTGTGAAGGACTGTGTGTCCTGTATTAGTAGATCTTGGGTTTCTGTGTGGGTCCAAACCTGTCTCAGTGAAGTTTAAAATCACCATAACCAATGGGGGAAAAATAGGAATCAAGATAAATCATATACAGACACAAAGTCTTTATGATGAAAGTTATCATTCCATATGTCTCAGTTGTGCCAATAACCTTAATAAAAAGAAAGAAAAGAGAAAAATATCACTATCGCCACCATCATTATCACTGGCATTCATCTGAGTAACTGTGATAAATGATAAATGATTTATATTCATTACTTCATCTCCTTTCTTCTTAAAATAATGAAGAACAGTTATACGGTTATCCCAATTTTACAGATAATGATGGGAGACACAGGGAGTAAATTAATTTAGTCACAGCTACAGAAGCAATGAGTTGCAGAGCCTGAGTTAGATGCTCTAATTCTTCTTTTCAGCCACCACACCAGCCTCAGTGGTCACAATTACTTAACTAAGCCTACTCTGTTCCTTCCTTCCTTCCTTCCTTCCTTCCTTCCTTCCTTCCTTCCTTCCTTCTTTCCTCACTTCTTTATTCTGCCATTGCTTTAGTGTTTAGAAGAGATAGTTTTGGAAGAACTCTGTTTAACTTACTCCAGTTAAGCCCAAGGAAAGCCCAGCCCTATATTGCACAGAATACACTTTGAAATTTATAAGACAAGACAAATGCTATTTTAGGCTGGGCATAAACTTGACAGAGACCTGGAGGCTTTAGAATCCTCAAGAGTCTCAGCTTAAAGTACCCTTTCACATCTAGAGTGTCAAGGAGTATGGCTGTCTTCTTGACAGGAGCTGCTCCAGCTTAGCCAGAAAGATCCTTCCTGAAGGCTGCTCTCTATCATGCTCTCTGGGTGAGTCATCACTACTGTCCTCATAATCATCCTGTATCTACGAACTGGCACCAAACCCCTATTGATGATTAGTTAGCGATTTGCTCTTGGTACTAAAAGTCATTCCAATTATTAGAACAGGCATAGAAAACAGACTGAAGAGACATTCCAAGATGAAACTCAGTAAGAATTATATATAGGGAGATAAATTTGAAAAAGCATTTGAAAGTGAGCTACTTAATCATCACCAAAGTATGTACTTATTACTCATTATTGGTTAAAGTAATGTGGAACAAACTGAAAATGATGAATAAAATAGTGTCTTGAATCCCAAATGACAATGCTAAGAGATTACTTTCTATTCCTCAACCTGTGTGATAGAAAGAATGAAAACTTTACTGAGACATTAAAGAAGGGTGAAGAAAATACAGATTTTGAGAACAGGAAAAAGATCGTATTTGAGATTTTATACCTGAGATGTTTGCAAGTTACCATATAGAACTTTCAAATAATCATTTGAAATAGAAAGCAAGAGTATATTTAACTCTGCAATGAAAATGTCCTTATTGCTTTTTGAAGAAAATAAAAGAAATAAGGCAAGGAAGTATAGGCATATGATAAAAATGTAGAAAATCTAAATATGCAATTAAAATGCAAACTTTAGATCAGCACGTTTCTTCTTTTATTCATTTTTGTTATTGCTGCTGTTGTTGTTTCGATACAGGGTCTCACTATGGACTCACAGTGATCTTCTTATCTGAACCTCCCCCAGTGTGCCTGGGGTTCCTTGGCCAACTTAGCAAGTGGTGCCAGGAATCAAACTCAGGACCTCGCGCTTTCCAGGCAGTCACTTAAGCTGCTGAGCTATATCTCCCACCTAGACTAACAAGTTTCAAGTAGTGCTGGTGATTGTTGTTTTAGGAGGAACAGGAAAGAGTTAATGCAATAGAGTCCTAGGTAGGAAAGGAGATGATTAATTGGAAAATCAGAGAAACTCTCAGATGAAACACTGACAGGAATATTGTATCCAGTTCCCTCCATTCTTCATTCACAAAATAAAATTTGTATGCTTGGAACGAAGAGTGAGTGATATATATGATCTGTGTTAATTCCTTTAAGAATACAATGAAATGGAATGGAAATGATGAAGTTATATCTCCCACAGAAAAAAATAACTAGCTATTTGAGCCTCCACTGTCATAGCATTTTCAAGTTGCAGAATGAAAGAACGTCCGGTTTCCCAAAGTAAAAATGCACTTTCCTCTAAAGTGGAAGGAAATTATCTTATTTCATGGACACTGGCAGGCAGGAGGTTCTGTTTTGTATGTAGCTATTTTCCAGATAGTCTGCTCTCTAGAACCTGAACATTTTATTCTTTTGTTCTGTTTCATAACAAGGATCAGTTATACAACTGATAGCATGGCAGGCAATGTTCTGGAAGAGAAACATGAAAAGGAGTTCCTTTTTTTTTCTTTTTTCAAATTTTCCAATGCTTTGGTCAGACATGATGTTTAAACAATATTAGTGCAAACCTTTCTGCTCATTGAACTAAGAGAATGTAGCTGTATATCAATCCTATCTTGTGTGTATATATATTTTTTTTCAGTACAAGAGGCCTTTTATTTATATTGCCCTTTTTTGTTTTGTTTTTCAGCGATGAGTGTTCCACTGCTGTTAGAGAAATTGTATTTGGAGAAGTCTTTAAAGGACCTTTTCATACTTGATGCCAGTCTAAAGATTCTAGGTACTTGAATTCTGCTGAATAATCCAATATAGTCCAATAGTCCATAATAGTAGTGAGTTATCAGCACAGCAGGCAATTGCCCAAAAAGTGTGACCAAGAGGTATAAAAGGTAAAGCCATATTAATATGCTGAGCTGTAAAAGGCTCAAGTCAATAATTTTTTTCTATTTTAGAGAGAGAAAAGCTTCCACAGTACTGGTCGCTCCTGCCAGATAATAATGTACATTCATCTCTGTTTTTTTAAATTACTTATAATCTCTCTCTCTCTCTCTCTCTCTCTCTCTCTCTCTATCTATCTATCTATCTCTATCTCTATCTCTCTCTCTCTCCCCCCCTTGGCCTCTTGATCTGAGAGATCTTTAGCCATCAAGGCCCAAGCCCTTTGATTTTTTTGTTTTTGTTTTTGAGACAGAGTCTCATTATGTAGTGCAGACTGACTTTGAACTCACTTATATAGCCCAGGCTGACCATAAATTCATGGTGATCCTTCTGCCTCAGTCTCCTGAGTGCTTGAATTATTGGTGTGCATCACCATGCCTGACTTTAGTCTTCACCATCAACCCTAGCAGTCCTTAGTCACAAATAACATTCACAAAGGGTGGCTGTAGTGACTAAGAATCACGGGCATTTGTAAAGACACAATTGTATGACCTCTTTCTATAAGTCACTCACACTGAGGAAATCACACAGGTCTTAAGTCAACAAAAATGACAGCAGGAGATCCAAGTCAAAGTATGATGGCCAGGAAGTAGAAGGAGGAGGAGGAGGAGAACAAGGAGAATGAGCAGAGGAAGAGGAGGTCATCTTGCCTTACAGATAACTCTGACCCTGCCAGGAACAGAAACTTGCTCTCCCAGCTATGGAAATGTTCTTACCCTACAGACATTTTGAGTCTACACGTCACAGAAAACTCAGTGGAGAGGGAAATCACAATTTATGAGCAGTGCTCTTTATACCAGGATCTAAGCACCTTGCGAGGATCAATATCCATTCTTTCAGGCCCCACTGAAAGAGTTCTGGCTCTTCCTACACCAGGCTCCTAAGATCCCTGTCACTCCTTACTGTTTCCTCCCTGCTAATTTTCCTGTTTCTACTGTGAGACTCACCAGCTTCAGAGGTTGTGCTACTACTGCTTCTGGCTACAGGATACCACAGAGTGCTGCGCGCCCCACTGCAGCCCTTCCCAGCCACTACTCACAGGAGTCCGTGCCCTTATTAGACACATGGAGCCTAGGCCCTATTTTCCCAGGAGACGTATTATGGAAAGGCCTGCCTCTACTTTGAGAATAGAGTGGATATGGGAAGGACCAGAGGCACTTGGGGAGCCTAAATAAAGACACACAATTATGCAAGGTGAAATAAACCCTTCACAGAAAAAACATATTGCCCAGACAGACACATTTATATGTAGAATTTTTTAAAGTCAAATTCATAGATGTGGGAATAGTCACTATGAAGGGGTGGGGAGTGAGGAAAGATGTTGATCAAAAGGTGCAGTTCCAGTTATGAAGGCTGCAGCAGCTCTAGAGGTCAGTGTGCAGCACACAGGCTATGGCTAAAGGAAGGTACTGTACCCTTGAAATCTGCTAGAGCTGTGGATCTTGTTTACACCACACACAAAACAAAACCCAGTAACTATGTGAAGAGATGGGTATGTGAATTATCTCTAAGGTAATATTTCTTCCGCTCACCTATATCAAAACATGGCATTGCACACCCTGAAGGTATGTAATCTTTCATTTAAATATTTTAAAAAGAAACAGAAAGAAGGAAAAATGGCACGTAGGAAGCAAGCAAAGAAGGAAAGAAAAAGGAGAGACACAAGAAGAGAGAGAAGAGAAATATATGGAAGAACAAATACATTAGGTAACTATTGCTGGTTTCTCATCAATATAAGTAAACAAAATTCAAACAGCAAAATAATTTACTTAACGTTATTTGTGAGAGAAGGAAACTAAACTATCACGAGTTTAAATCCCTTTCCCAATTCAACTGGCAGAATGCAACATAGGAAGAAAAATCTGAATTATAAACTTCAAATCTAAGTCTTGCTGTGACAAATAGCAACGTCAGGAGAGTTCACTCTTGAGAGCACTGAGGCTCTCTGCTCAACCCTGTGCATCGTGGGAAAGAGACAGAATGAAAACAGTGCTTAGGGTGACAGACTGAATAACTGGATGAGCTGGACAAGCCATTTGGCTGATAAGGGGACACTGATGCTACTAAACGAGGCACTACACATGATAAAAATAATAATAATAAATAGAAAAGTAATTTGTTGATCTCAGAAAAATATCCTTGCTGGTATTAGTTAGCTGTATAGTATAGAGTGCTCCTCAGACTTAAGTCAGCAGTATCCCTGACAGCCAAGGGTCCCATTCTCTGAGGACCAGTGAGGACAGAAGACACATAAACCCATAAACATCTCTCTCTTGGTGTAGTTTACAGACGAATTAACACTTACATATGCATGAATTGTATACATCTGAAGAAATGCCCACCTTCTCAAGCAAGATGTAGCTTTTGTTCTAAGCATTCAAGTAGAGTCACACCCTGGTATGCACAGGAGTTGGCTCCAGGGTCCCATGGGTCCCCAGATCTGCAGATAATCAAGTCCTTTGTGTGAAATGCCATATGATCCGCATAAAACCTGTACTCATCGTCCCATATGCATCACATTATCTCCACATTTCTTTAATATCTGTTAAAATATAAAATTTAGTAAATGTGTTATTTGGAGAATAGTGACAAATGTTTTGTAAATGCTCAGTATACCAACTACTATCAGCCCAACTATGTAATACAACCATCCATAGTTGGTTGAATCTTTGGATATGGAATCCACAGATGCAGAGACCCAACTATAAATACAATAATCTCCATTAACTTTGTTGAGGAAATCCACCTATGACTTTTCTTTCATGGGAGTACTGACTCATCTAGTTTCTCACTATGTCCTAAAAATAACATTCCTTGACCAACACAAGAACTCAGTATAGGCTCAAAAGCTGAGCAGAGAATGAATCATTTGCCTCAACCAAATACCAGACTCTTCACACCTCATTACAGAACAGCATGGTAGCATGAGGAAGCATATTTGCATAGGCCTAGGCTAGGAGCCGAGTTTGGAGAAGCATTAGAGCACTCCCTCTTTCCTGGAATTTGATTCTTGAGATGCAGCTTAGAAAGCAGCCCTCCCTTCCTTGTCACCACAGAGGATGTTGCTGACTGGGAAAGAAGGAAAGAGCTAGAAGGCTTCCTTTGCTTCTCTTGCAGGAGTCTAAACTGCAAACTAATAGGCTGCTTACTTAGGTAACCACAGCAGGTAACAGGAAAAAGAATGAGCTGTTGGGGTAACAGGTCTCAGAGAGGCCAGTACAGTCACAAAACTCCCCAGACTTTCTCCTGGTATTTCTTCCCCATTCCACCTCACAATTTGTTTTTCTTTTTGGTGCAGTGTCTCACTATGCAGCTCTGCTCATAGTTTTCCTTCTGTTTCCTGCCTCCCAAGTGCTGGGATTATAGGTGCACCACCACAACCGGACTCCATCCCTGGCTCAGCGCACCTGAGAGCCACAGATCAAACCCTGGGCTCTGCTTCCCTAAGCAAGTGTTTGGTCTACTGAGTTATACTGCTGGCACTTCCACCTCAAATACGGATTGCAGCTGAGCAATAGATGTATGCTCAGCACATACAACTCACCTGCTACAAATGAATGAGACACATCTAAGTTTTTGAGAAGTTTTACTGCCAAAGAAATATGAATTTTTTAAAGAAAATCATTTTATTTAGAAGTTTTTTAATCAATTAAGTTTCTTGTACATTGTAGATACCACATAATGATCATATTCATCATAAGAAATTTCTACCGGTTCATGATACAGCTTGATTCTTTTACCCCCACTGCACTCCACTCCTCTTTTAAAAATGATTGATCCCACCATTTCACAAGCAAGAAACAAACTCAAATAAAGTATTTCTACAAAGAAACTCACACTCTTCCGTGCTTACAGCATGTATAGTCAGGTGAAGCACAGGAAAAGATGCAATTCCTCAAACACAGAATAATATGAGAAGCAATGATAAAGACATATGCACCATGGTTAGGAGGATTCCTCCTAGCAAACAAACCAGTGTGTAACCAGAGGACATGTCTCATGTCAGGGCTCAATAATCCTGTATCCCTGTTCCCACTAGAGCTTAGATTTACCACTGACAATATACTATTCAGAGGAATACCATGCTTTGCTTCAAGCTGGGCATCTTTACAGTCTCTCTTCCATGATTAAATATGTGGAAGACAGAGGAATTTTCCTTGTACAAGAGGAATCATCCCTGGGCCTGATGCAGAAGGTCTTGCACATCTGAGAACCTTGGACTTTGTGCTGTATGCAGTGACCAAATTAACATTTGTATAGTTCCCTTGGGAAACAGATGAGTATATTTTACATGTAGGAATAAGAGGTACGGGATCTGGGCCTCTACCTCCTCTGCAGGAAACTAGATATATATCAGGGCCTGGGCATCAAATCGCAAAGAAAATGATGAACGTTTCCCACATTCGATCCCTAAAACCTCCTATACTTTCTCTCTCTCTTCACCTGAAAACCAGGTTTAGAAGTATCCAGGGAGGACTCTCAAGGCCCAGAACATGCAGGATCCTTTTAAAAGAAGAAACATTGGTCCATATATGCTAACATGGAACAAAGCTCCCGGGTCTGAGTGGGATGCGAATGAAAGGTGAAATTTATTGTGTTAATATACTGAGACATACATACATACATAAATCAACAAACAAACAGTGCTGGAGAGATGATTCAGTAGAATAAGTGCTTGCTTGGCATGCACAAGGGCCTAAGTTAAATCTCTGGTTCTGCCAAAATAAAATTAAATAAATAAATACTGAGACATCATTGATGCAGTAGCTAATTTTTTTCACATTTACTAATTCAGTGTTTCTCAATTTTTGCTGTCTATAATCTAGACTGTGAATGCAATTATTTCGATTAAAGTGTCCCCCAAAAATCTCCTCATCTGAGGGGAGCCTAATGAAAAAGGACAGGTCATGAGGACACAGCTTGGAAGAGTGAGTCACTTTCTAACTTTGTCCTTCTCACTCTACTTTCTGGCAACCATGACCTGAGACCCTTGCGCCATGCTCTTTCTGTCTTAGAGTCAGCCTACCATGGATTAAACCCACTAAAAATGCAAACCAAACTAACCTATCCTGTAAAGCTGCCGGTGTAGAGGATCCACCAGACAGCTCAGCGAACTAAAGTGCTGGCAGGCACAGAGATCCCCTTTGTGCATGCCAGCCCCACCCCCAGGGCATGCTGAAACAGAGACTGAGTCTGGATGTGGTCGTGCACACCCTTAATCCTGGTGCTTGGAAGCCTGGGATTAAGGGACTCTGTAAAACCCAGTACTAAAATACATTTTAAAAATAATAAAAAAAAAATTTTTACAAAGTTGCTGGTGTTGTGTATTTCATCCAGCAACAGAAAATCTGTCTGATATAATAAAAAAACTTCAAAAAACTATAAATCTGTATCAGTCAAAGTCTAAAAAGTTAGACCAATTCTTAGCCATGTGGTAGGAAAATGGAACTGAGTTTCAAAGGTTTGTGATTTGCACTTCTGACTCTGGTCCTTATACTTGAATAATCACTTGGACTTTAGCACTTTGATAGTTGCCACACCTAAAAAATAAGAATAATAATTTATGGGCTATATTGATCATGATCTTTTTGAAAGTAGTTTACATGTGAATAACTATCAGAATGCTAATCACACACAGAAAACTCAATAACAGTATTTGAATAGATGAAGAGAAGAATACATATTCTTATTATATAAAGTCCTTAGCTAGATACTGACAGTGTAATAGACTCTAGATGAGTATTTGACATGTCATTGATTTGTCATTGGCCTAAATGTAGCAGAAGAAAGGTAAATAATTGTATACATGCTATGTCTTTTGTCCTCATTACTTTTCTCTTTGCTAAGACAAAATACCTGACACCCAAAGTTAAAGGAAAAAGGGTTTATTTAACTCAGTGTTTGTAGAGGTTTCAGTACATAATCATCCAAGGACACAGCTTGAAGAGTGTGGAATTGCAGGGGAGAAACTATTCATGGCAGACATAAGGTAGCAAAGCAACAAAAAGCAACTACAGCTCTTCCTATCCCTTGTATCTTATGCAGGCTACATAAATGAGGAGACACTCAAACCCTTAATCCTAGTGCCCTTGCCCCTCACATTGTACAATGAATAAATACCTCCATCACACACTCCAGACCCAGCTACCTCTCCAGCAGCCCCACCTCATGACTGCATGAGGCTTTGGTGGGACATACAGACAGAAGTCATAACATTCTACTTCTGGTCCCCTAAAGAATCCTGTACATCCCATTCTGCAAAGGGGATTTATTCCATCTCCAAGAGTTATCAAAATCCTAGAAACATTGCTGAAAAGTTCAAGTCCAAAGTCTCCTATGCAATTTAAGGCAAATTCTTAGCTGCAAGCCACTGTAGCAATGAAAAGAAAGTGAAACATTTCCAACAATTCAATGGCACAAGACAGACATTTTCATTCCAAATGTTACAATTAGAAGATGCAAAGGATTAGGGCCAAAGAAAGTCCACAATCCGGCAGACTAACATTAAGAACCACAGTACTGCTTCCAACATCCCTGGAAATCTGTGGCAAGCTTTCCAAAGGGCTGGGATGGTTCCACCCCTGTGGCACTTCTTGTAGTTGTGGATTCCATGGCTTCTCTCTGGGGTTGGTTCATCTCTGCTCCCTCCTTGAAGCTTTCCTCACATCACACATGTTCCTGGCTTCTCACAGTTCTGGCATCTGCAGTGCACACTGAGCTTGACACTCACACCCTCACATACTGCCTTCCCAGGGGCACACCACTTGTACTCACAGACCTCTGAAATCTGAATGAAAGCCTTCCTAACCCCAGAAGTTGTGCTTTCTGCATGCATCTCAAAGCAATACTACATTCATGAGGTCAAGTGTTGGTACCACTTGGAGCAATAGCCAGGCTTGTTTCTCTCTCTCTCTCTCTCTCTCTCTCTCTCTCTCTCTCTCTCTCCAAACTTAAAACATTCTAAATCATCCTGAGGGCCGGCCAAATAGCTTAAAGATTAAAGCACCTGCAAGTAGGTGCAGTCGTCTGGGATTCAATCCCTGGGCTTTCTGTGCCAGTCCCACCCCCAGAGCATGCTGAGACAGTAACTGAGACTGGGTGTGGTGGTGCGCACTTGTAATCCCAGCTCTTGGGAGGTTGTAAACAGGTGGATCACTACAAGTCCAATCTGGTAGTGAGACCCTGAACACCCTGTAGACCATTCCCTAAATATACAAAATAATAATAATAATAATAATAATAATAATAATAATAATAAATCATTCTGTTGGACTCTCTACTCTTAATCTTTTACTTATTTACATATTTATTTTACACAGGATCTCCCTATGCAGCTCAGATTTGTAGCAATCTTCCCTCCTGTCTCAGCCTCCCCAGTGCTAGGATTACAGGAGGGCACCACTGCACCTGGTTTCAGTGACTGGCTCTGCAGGGGACCAGCAAGGCATGGGCTACCAGGATCAAATCCAGGTCCTTGTACTTGCCTGGAAGGCACTTATACCACTGTGCTATCTCCACAGTCACGAACTTTGTACTCTTGATTCTCAATATAAATCTGACTGAAAAATACCCAACAGTAGTCATGCCATCACTTCAACTTTAGACTGCCTTGAAGTTTTTTCTGCCAGATTAATTAGTCTGCTGTTATTAAATTCAGTCTCAGGCAAGGTCTTTGGACACAGACAAAACACAGGCAAACTTCCTGCCAAATCAAAACACATGGAGTCAGATGGCCAATGCAGTCTTTCTTCTATCAGAAACCTCCTGAGCCTGGACTTCACTGACAGAATTTTCGCCAGCATTCTGATCTTCTGATCCTTGACCAAAATCTCAAACCAAGCACAGTCTCAGGCAACCAGATCTATTTTTTCAGCCAGCATCTCTGAACCTTTCCCAACTCTTTCCCCAAGCCAATACCTAAGTTCTTGAACCATGTGATCAGGTATAGCCACAGAAACAACCACCCCACTTCTCTGGTACCAAAGCCTGTCTTAGTCTACTTTTCTCATTGTTGAGACAAATTCTTGAGAGCCACATGTAGAGGAGGACAGGTTTATTTAGCTCACAGTTTGTACAGGGCTCAGTCCCTAATCCACTACCTCCAAGACAGGGTGGTATAACAGAGAAGAAGCAGTTCATGGCAGGTCAAAGGTAATAAATCAACAAGGGACAATCACAACTCTCTATCCCTATGTCTTATCCAGGCTACTTAGAACAGGTAGTACTCACACCCTTAATCATAGTGCCCTTGATCTTAGCATTGCACCAAGAAGCATCCCCAGCATCACACGCTTCAGATCCAGCCACCTCCAGAAAAGCCCCACCTAAGACTGCATGGGGCTTTGATGAGACATATAGACAAAAACTATAATATCTCTTATTTTAGTTAACTATTCAAATGCTGATTGCCCTATAGTAATGCAATATAATATCTTCAGAAAGCTACCCATTGTGTTATTCCTGCTTCTAAGTGTTGGAAATCCTCAGAAATTTTCTAAATACAGAGCTGTCAGCCCTCTTTACAAGGCTAAGAACCTGAATTTTTTGTCAGTATTGTTATTCCCATTGATAACCAAGAGGAGGCACTGTTCGCTCACATATGATGAATTTTTTAACTCTTGGCAAGTGTTACAGATGCACAATCTTTATGTCCCAAACTGAGTCTCAGATATCACAGATCTTGCTGGTAACATTCATAGCCTTATAATGTACTGTGAGGCACTGAGGAGTATCAGGATGGCAGTGTATAAAGAAGCCTTCTATGACACGTGGAGAATGCAGTATTCTTTTCTCATAGGTCTTTCTTTTGTGCTTTGGCCACCAAAACACTCACTTTTTTCTTCCAGGCAGTTTAATTCCAGAGGACCTGTTAGGTTTTTTGCCACTGAGTGTAACCTCTACTGTGGTGCTGAATAGCACTATGTAGTGCTATCAGATCATCCTTCTCAAAAGGCTCTGTGTTCTTCATACAAATTCCTTGGTAAATGTGGCTGAGGTGTGAGCCCAGAGCAGGGAGAAGGAAGCTGAGAGGTTATTGGAAAGTCATTCACCTCCTGCTGCTCATGTTCCAAATGTACTCTCTTCCAGCACAGTCAGCCTTTAGCAAGCTGACCCTTTGCAGATTTTCTCAATTAAACTGACAAAACCTGCGCACACTACCAACTTTAAGCGCATTTATTTTATGTTACTCAATCCAGCCACCCAAAACAGAGTTCAAAGACTTCCTCCAACAGGGAATTTTCATGCTATGGAAATGTCTTGACAGAAATGTGTCTGACTTCAAGATTTAGTATTTGGGGGACCCTCTTCCCCCACTGTTGCTCCTTGAAAGTGGATGCAAGTCCAAGCCTGTCTAGCACCTTTGCAACAAGCTTCTTCAGCCACACGCTGGGCCTGACAATTCCAAGACAGCCCTATGTGAGATCCAACGTCATTGTGTAGGCCCCAGATCTATCAAAACCCATTTCTTTAGAACTTAACATTGGAGGGTTGGGAATATGAGAGTGTAGAATATGAATAGGAAAACTCGAGGGACTCCCAAGTGTTCTGGAATGTGAAAGTACGTAGTGAATGGAAGTCAACCGTGCAGTGCACTGTTCCTTCACAGAACTGTAAGGCCATGAGCAAAGGAGAGAGGCTTTCCTAACTCTGCCCAGGATGGGCCACCTGACATGTGCTATCCAACAGAGGAAATCATGGATTAAGAAATCTCTTGCCAAACTGAGACAAAGCCAGAGGAGGACGGGATGCTGTGAGGCTTTGATCACTATGGGGGCAAAGGGTGAGACTTCTCAAATTGCAGATGTGTGTCCTGCAGAAAAGAGGAATATCATTGGTAACTTACTTTGGGGAGGGGCTTGGGCTAATAGAAATCATAGAGAAACTGGTCCATATTTATGGGAAATTTTTCTAGCAGTCTCAGGACACTCATAGTTATCTCCATCTGACTCCACTCTACTAAAACAGGTGGCAGAATGGGCAGCTCTTTCTCTGAGCTTTTCATGAGCCCATTTTCCAGGTGTTAAATGACAAACTAAGCCCAGCATGCCTCACTCTATCTTATTTACTTGCTGCACTACCACTACAAGATTTATTTATTTATATATTTTTATAGCCATTCAGCCTGCCCTGGGGGTAGGCTGGTGCAGCATGTGATGTCTGGGATCAAACAGCAATCCCTGCAGTTGCCTAAGCTTGCCTAAGCAGGCTCTTTAGACAGCTGAGCCATCTTGCTGGCCCCAAATTTATTTATTTTATTTATTTATTTATTTTGCAGGACCAGGAATTGAACTCAGGCCCTTATGCTTCCCAGGCAAGCGCTTATTCCACTGAGCTATCTCCCCAGGCCCTGCACTGAAAGATTTAAATAATTCTTCTGTTCTGAACAAGCAAGAAACCCAGTCCTCGACGTTCACTATGCTCCAGAGCCAAGCAAGGAAATGGAGTTCACTTGTGTGAAGGTGTAGGGAGGGAAGAGAACCTAGGAAGCACTCACGCAAGTGTGCAGAGCTCGTGGATGCTGGCGCGTTAGTTGCCTAACTTCCTTCCCACTTCCTCCTTTTACTTCCTGTTCAGTCAGGGTTACCTCTAAGAAAAGGGTGTGTGCTTTCTCACCTCCTGGTGCCTCTTGCTATTAATACTGACTGTGCTTCATTCTGGAACTTGGAATAAACTTTTGGGTTTATGTGTTCTTTATTTTCACCCCCTTCCTTACGCCTACATAGGAAAAAAATGGCTTGAGAAGCAGAGACTTGGGAGATAAGAAACTTAGGTCTTTTGATAGCCTGCCTTGCAGAACTCCTGCGTACCGTAACTTGGAATGACCAGGATAAAGTGAGTTGACGCTGAGGGAAGAAACCATCTAAAATGCACAAGCCAGGAACCTGGTGCAGACAGAAATCCAAAACATAAGCTCCCTTTAATTCTTTGTGAGTATTCTCTAGTACTAAAAGAACAGATAAAGAAAAATGTCAAACTTTTCCAATTTGCAAAAGGATAGCTGAGTATTATAGTTTAAACTGTAGTAGTCTTCTATCATGGATGAAATACATCCTTCCACACACTCTTGTAATTTAGAATTTCTGTTGAGTAATATGCAATAATTCTGACAAGCATGTGTTTATAAGTAACTTGGTGTATCTCTCACAATTTTCAATATTATTTTCTAGATCGTATTATTATTCTAACTATAATATGAACTAAGAAACTCTCTTCTGGCTGGCCTGCACGCCGGCCGGGACCCACGGTCTGCCTCCATCTTCCAGCTCTTTCTGCCTGAGCTCTATTACCGAACCCATTCGCAGTCCAGTCTGGCCCGCACACCTGCCGGCCTACCTGTGCCTTCCTGATAAGGACCCTCAGCCTGCCTCTATCCTCAGACTCCTCAACTCCAGAGCTCCGATTCCACCCACAGTCCAGACCCACAGGGCCTCACAGCAGCCAGTGGCCCAAGTTGCAACTCGCAGCCAGGCACCACTGGAGAGAAACAAGCTTGGTGGATCCAGACCAAACTCCCATAGGCACTAACAGCATAATTTCACCAAAGTACAAAGATCACTGCTATACAAAATGATAACAAGGAGTAAGATGCAGTCACAGGGCCCAAGTCCACCCAAATCAAATACAGGAGCTGATATCATGGAAGAAAATGGCAATCATGCAGCCAAAAACTCTGAATCTGAGGTAGACAGACAACTACAGAAACATATAGAGCAACTCAGATCAGAGATAACATCTGAACTAAAAGAAGAAATGCATGAATTAATAGAATCTGAAGTGGAAAAACAATTGCAGAAGCGTATGAAGCACAGCAGAACAGAAATAACCCCTGAAGAAAAAAAGACATGTCTAAATTAATAGCATCTAAAGAAGGAGAACAAATGCAGAAAGGTAAAGAGGAGAGCAGAGCAGAAATAATCTCTGAACTAAAGAGAGAAAGGATAACTATAATGAAAGACTTAAGAAATATTCAAGAAGATATTGACAAAAAATTAGAGGAGAATAGAAAAATAATGGATTCCATGACTGAGCAATATAAGAAAGAAAAAGATTGCATGAAACAGTGTCAAAGAGATATACAAGAAAATAAAATCTCAATCACACGCTGGCAAAACCGTATGAACAAAAGTGAAGATGGAATTTCAGATCTTGAAGACACACTCACAGCTAGTGAAAAGGCAAGAAAGGATCTCTTAAAAACAACCAGGATGCAGGAAAAATAATTCAACACCTGCAAGATGACACAAGAATGAACAATGTGAGACTAATAGGAATCAATGAGAAAGGAGTCAATACAAATGATATAAAAAGAATATGGGCAGAAGTAATAGCAGAAAACATCCCAAACATGAGAAAACAATCGGATATTCAGGTAACTGAAGCATACAGAAAGCCAAATAACATCAATCTGACTAAAAACACATCAAGATATATAACAATCAAGATCCCAGAAATCCAGCAGAAGAATAACATACTAAAAGCTGCTAGAGAAAAGAAACAGATCACGTTTAAAGGAAAACCCATCAGAATAACGGCAGATTTCTCTTCAACAACCCACAAATTTCAAAAAGATTTTAACTAATAAGTATTCAGACAAAGGTCTTCTATCTAGAATTCATAAAGAACTAAAAACAATTAGGGTCCCAAAAACTCAAAGACCCAATCCAAAAATGGGCATCTGAGATGAACACACACTTCTCCAAGAAAGAAATTCAGCAAGGCTATAAGTACTGAAATCATCATACCATAGTGATATCTGTGCACCTATGTTTATAGCAACCCAATTCGTAGTAGCCAAATCTTGGAAACAACCAAAATGCTCATCATTTGAAGAATGATTGAAAAAGATGTGATATTTTTATACAATGGAATATTACTCAGCTATAAAGAATGATAAACTGGAAGACTTCGTATATAAATGGATGTATATTGAACATATACTCATAAGTGAAATAAACCAGACCTATATGTGTAAATATTGTATAGTCTCCTTAGTGTAAGAACTCTAAAGAAGAAATAAAAATGGAAAGGCATAACACAGCTGAATGGAAATCAAAGTCTCATGGATTAAACAACGAAGTGACTGGAAGCCAAAAAGAGAGGAAACATAGCAGGAGCAAAACCATACACTTATGTACACAAGATGAATTAGATATTGGTCCTAGGAACCTTCAAAAGGTTTTTCTCATTGATAATAGCACCGTGCAACACCAGAACTATGCTTGGAATGCGTGTTGTTCTGGTCTTTTAGATGTATACTACTTCCAATATAAACTCAGTTACTGCTATACTCTCTCTTAAGTATATGGTTGGTTAACAAAAAAGGATACTAAGTGAGAGTAAGAGACTAGGCAAAATGCCACATGCTTGATGGGCTACAATTTTGTACATCCTTGAATTTTTAAATGTCTGTGTAAAAATGTGTAAATGCTTTTATCAAATTCTAAAGAGATTTATTAGAATATCAATGATTGACAGAAAGTATCAATTGTAAGATAAGTCTAAGATGTTTGATACTCAGAAAGACAGTTATATTAAGCTCAATTATCTATGTTATAGAGTAATAGTATCATGAAGCTTCTCTGCTGGAGGGTTGAGAATGTAAGTTAACAGACCAAAAATTGGAGAAAAAGAAGGGCTATGAGGATAACCAACATTTTGGCCCTATCCCTTCAAGGTCAGTGAGGACTCAGGACATAAGAGAACCTGTGCCATAACATCGTACAACTCAGAGGTTTTCCAAATTTTCTGTTCAAGGAGATTAAGGGACCTCAGAGGAAAAGGATAAAGGAAGTATAGTGTGCCTAAGGAGAGTCACCTAGAGAGAGGACATTCTCTCAGGCTTTCACAGAGAGCAAACTGGTCAAGCAATAACCATGACTCATCCCAATGGCTGACACTGACAACAGCACTACAAAGCACTGTACATGATTCCAAAGTTAATTCTGAGGGGATTTGACCCTGGAAGAAACAAAAGATGAATGATCTATTATACAGGTCTGGCCTTGGATTGCCCTTGATCACCCAGCAGAAAAGCTTAATTATGAGGCATAGAATGCAGAGCTAGATTAGTATGATGAGCTGTAAGAGGCTTATACCAACAGCCTCCAACATTGCCAGTTTCACCAGTATCCCACTTTAATTATGGAATGTTGGACTATGTATACAACTACTCCCTCTTTGTACAAAGAGAAGAAATTTTTTTTGTTTTT
>PVKN010012271.1:0-20883 GCA_004027915.1 Capromys pilorides
TTATTATTATTACGGCTGGCCCAGCCTGCCTTGGGGGTGAGGCTGGTGCAGCATGTGGTGCCAGGGATTGAACTGCGGTCCCTGCAGTTGCCTAAGTTTGCCTAAGCAAGCACTTTAGATGGCTGAGCCATCTCTTTGGCCCCAGGCTATCTTTAAATTTGCAGTGATCCTCCTGCCTCAGCCTCCTGAGTGCTGGGATGACAGGCATGAGACACCACACCTGGTTGGTTGATAGATACTGTTAGAAAATTACAAAAAAAAAAAAAAAATCTAGTTTTGCAGAATACTTGGCTTTAATTGTCATTAGGGTCAGAGAACCAAGAAGCGGCTCTGGCCAAAAAAGATTCAGAGCCGGGCATGGTGGCGCACGCCTATAATCTCAGCACTTGGGAGGCTGAGGCAGGAGGATCAGTGCCAGTTCGAGACCAGCCTGGGCTACAAAAGTGAGCTCAAGGCCAGCTGAACTGCATAGCGAGACCCTGTCTCAAAAAGACAAAAAAAAAAAAAAAAAAGATTTGGAAAGCTTTGCCCAGTTGGGCAGGTTGTGTTTATTATTGGAGCAAAGGAAGTGACATACAGAAAAGGGAGGTGAGGCAGGAGCAAACCTATAGGTTACAGCTTGCATCTATCTCATCTGAACACAGTGCAACCATGCGATTAATTGAGATTTAGCTACTTGCTACAAGGGTGGGCTATAGCATGCTTACATGTCGAGCTAAGTTACAGTTCTTATGTATGGAGAAACTAGCAGGCCAAACTTAATCTGTGTACAGAGGCAACTTTAGGCCAATCTTTACAGCATTTTAACTTCTTTCAACTTTGTAGTGGATTGATTTTTTTTAAATTTTTTGCTTTATTTTATTTTATTTATTTGTTTGCTTGTTTGTTTATTTATTTATTTTGTGGCTGGCTCAGCCTACCCTGGTGGTGGGGCTGGCGCAGCATGTGGTGCCGGGGATCGAACTGCTATCCCCGCATTGGCCTAAGCTTTCTTCAGCAGGCGCTTTAGACCACTGAACCATCTCACCGGACCTGTAGTGCATTGATTTTTAAAAAAGAAAACCCTCTCTTTGCAATTGTGCCCCTGGTGAGGTGACTTCACAGCTTCTCTTATGAAGAGGAGGAGTCTTGTAACCACCCGGGAAGCTGGAGTGGTGCCGTGACTTGCCTTGGCCAACTAACTGCAGCAGAAGCGAAGCAGCGTGATTTCTGGCTCTTGCCCTCGATGTGTCCAGTGTGGTGTCACAGGTCTCCTGACCCCTTTCTCAGCCAGGAGAGTGAGCCCAGGCAGCCTGCTGCAGGCCAGAGACCCAGGGATGCCGCTCTGACCCCGCTGGAACTCATCTGACCAGCCAGCCACCCTGGGAGCCTCCACACACGCCACCCACACAGCAGCAGAGCTGCCCCTCCAGCCGCGCCTCAAGACCAACCATGAGGTATAATCTTCAAATTATAGTTCACTCTGTAATATAACTGTGAGAAGTAGGAGGCTCATATAACTCTAGAGCTCCTCTTTTTGGAAAGGTCACGGACTTGCTGAGGACGCCGATCTTAGACTTTGAGTGTCCCGCCTCTAGATTCTTGCTGGTGACATCCTGGGTTATTTATTGTCAGTCTGGTAAACCAAGGGTTGATCTGGAGGCTGCATGTGATCCAGCATGAGTTTTCAACAAGAATACTTCACAGGTATATCTCTCCGCATGGCATCGGGGAGACTTCAGTGTTTGTTTACCATTGGTTGTGATGAGATGCTTGAGCTATGGGATCTGTGACTGATTTGGGGCAGGGGTGGAAAACCCACAGGTCTCCATAAGTAGTTCAGGCTGCCCTTGAACTGGAGGTGATTGTCTGGTCTCAGTGTCCTGAGTGCTGGGATTGTGGGCCTGTGCCACCATGCCCAGCTCTTTGAGTTGGATCTTTTTGGAAGGCAGGTAGGATTTTTTTTTTTTTTATGTATTTAGGGCCAGGAAGATAGCTCAGTGGCATAAGCACCTGCCTGGCAAGTGCAAAGTCCTGAGTTTGATCCCTGGTACCAAAAAATAAAAAATTAAAATTAAAAAAAAATGCATTTAGTACAGGGTCTACCGGGTCTCACTACACAGATTCAACTCATAGTGATCCTCCTGTTTTTCAGCATCTCAAGCGCTGCTGGAGGCAGGTCCTGGAGGCAGGTCCAGCACAGAACACTGGGGATCAAACCCCAGTCCCTGCATCTGCCTAAGCAGGAGCTTTAATCTGCTGAGCTATCTGGCTGGCCCTGATTTTTTTTTTTTTTTTTAATATTTTAAACCTAGGGCCTTTCTACTGTGCTAGATTCCTGTCGATTTATTTCATTTTATTATTTTATTTTATATTTTGTTTCTGACCTAGGCTTGCTGATTTGCCCAGCTGGCCTTGAACTTTGGTCTTCCTTCTTGAGCCTCCCAGAATGCTGGGATCACAGGCATGTGCCACCACACCAGTAAGATGTGGGATTTGGAGAGCAGGGCAACGGCATATGAGCAGGGACAGGTGGAGAGCGTAAATCCAAGGGCCCTGAACTACAGAGCAAAAGCCAACCCGCCCTTCCAGTGTCAGCGGCCTTTGACATTCACCCTCTGGTACAGAGGTCAGGCGAGGAGACAGTTGGGCGGGGTTCTAACCCTGATGACACAGTCCTGGTGCGTAAGGACACTCTGGCGACACCACCCTTGTACCTGCTGTGGCACTTGCTGTGTGGGCTCTGCTGGCTCATTGGGTGTGTGTGCTTAGTAACGAGGAGGTCTCTAAATCTGCTTTTTATCCACGCCTTTGTCCCTCTTTCGGGGTCTTTGACATGGGACCCAAGAAGAAAACATGATCCCACCACAGGAGATCTGAAATGGGCGAGGCAGACCTCTGCCATGTTGACTCACCTCATGAAACCTTTGGCGTTTGATGGCTGTGATGGACTGAGACATGAGCAGTGACCCAGTTTTGACCAACGAGACATATGGAGAAGTCTATTCTTGGAGTTTCCAGAGTTTTTTTTTTCTTTCCTTGAACGAAAAGAAATATTCAAAGAGTCGCTTTCCACCTGTGCTTCCTTTGGAGGTGTTCATGTGATAACGTGATGATTGGCAGTGACAGCTACGGTCACAAGGAGGACTCAGCCAATATGTCAAGGACATAGATAATGACAGTGTGTGGTGCACAGAAAGGAGTAGGTATATTTTTTACCAAACTCTTGATTTAATTACACACATCCCAGGTCATGTTCCTAGGAAGCAGCCACCAGCCAGGCTTTAGAATCTGGGCAGAACTTCAGGTGGCGTCAGGGACACCTCAGAATCCACTCCTGCGGAGGACAAAGAAAGGGGCTGTGCTGTGGAAAGCAAGTGGCCCAGAGGTTCAGGTCTGGTAACCACCTAAACGAACACTTCCTGGAACCTAGAAGTTCAAATGGCTCCTGGGAATTATTGGGGGTTGGGCCAGACGGCCTCGCCTTTTTTTTTTTTTTTTTTTTTCTTAATTTATCCAATATTCATTCAATATCCATGAACTTTATTTATTTATTTATTTTTGTCTTCTTGAAACAGGGTCTCGCTATGCAGTTCACGCTGGCCTTGAGCTCACTTTTGTAGCCCAGGCTGGTCTTTTGAACTCACACCAATCCTCTTGCTTTAGCCTCTTAAGTGCTGGAATTACAGGTGTACCACCACACCCGGCTCCATGAACTTTAAAACGTAGTCTAAACATCACTGCTCATGTGCATCAAATACACAATTTCATGGAATCAAATCAAGAGTTTGGACACTTTCAGAAGACTCAGTTGTACAAATGGGAATTCTGAATTTGAGAAAAGCTCTAACCTGTTGTATGTATAATCATAACACAAGGTTATCTGATTTTAAGATTGTGTTTGCTAAACTCCAAAAACCCCAGCCACTTCGCACCAGCAGAGTATTGTAATACCCCAACACTGCTGTAGATTTCATTACAAGGACCACATAGATTTACAGGGCTAGTTTTAGTATTTTTCTTTTAAAGAGTTTCTTTTACACCTATTATACCACACAGCATGTTTCAAACACTAACATATAACTCCCTAATAAGATAAAGCAAAGACAAAGAAAAGCTTATCTTGTTAGAAACAAAGATACGCTATCACTTAGAGTCTTCAAACATCATTGCACTTTGAACTTCCATTTGACAAAACATTCATAAATCAGTGGACTATTTACCAAATAACATCTGTAAGCGGATGAACTGTCCTAAATTGTTTATTGAGTTATGAATTTTACAAGCATCACTTATATTATTAGCGGTAACAGTGACGCTGGAGAGTATTGCGCCTTCTCCAAGCCACACAGCGAGAGCCACCAACAGTGTGGTGGAACTTGTGGCCTTTTCCAAGGCCGTATCCCAGTCCTTGAGCTTTGTGGGGCGAGGAGCCCCGTGGAGCGCTGAGAGCTGGAGGTGCTGCCAGCGGTGGACCCCAAGCAGAAAGCTCATCCCATCGGACTGCTTCTTCCTCCCCAGCCCCTGGGTGTACTTGTTCGCACCCATCTTGGCTTACCTGATGGCTGTCGCTGGACGAAAAGGAAGAAGCATTTCTCCCCGGCTCTGCCTTTGTGCTGTGCCTTGATCAACGCACCCAAAGACTCTCCTAGGGGAGCAGTGCGACCTTGGGCAGGTTGGCCCTTCCTCCGTGCAGATGAGACAGGTGACAGTGGCCGTCATAACCCAGCAACAGGGCCCTCCTTGGAAGAGAGTGGAGCCTTTCTTGTGCGGTATGGGTAGCCTGTCCGAGTGCACATGTGCATTGCGGGTGTCTTCCTCCCCGAGGGCCCTGGTCCCTGGAATCTGCAAGCCCCTGCTGGGCTGCAAGGCCAGCCCGAGTTCTCCTAGTCACTCGTGGGGTGGAGTTGTCTCTCCAGCTGGCCTCATCTGTGAGAAGCAGCCCGGCCATGCTGCGGGCAGCCTCGCGCACTTGAGATGTTGGTGTGTCCCGTGCACCAGTCCCGGCTGCAGCTGTCAGAGTCCCCAGATGAAAATGACAGAGGCGATGGCACAGGGGCACAAGTGCCTGCCTGGCAGGTGCAAGGTCCCGAGCTCAATCCCTGGTTCCGCAAAAGAAATGAAAGGAAGAAAGGAAGAAAGGAAGAAAGGAAGAAAGGAAGAAAGGAAGAAAGGAAGAAAGGAAGAAAGAAAGAAAGAAAGAAAGAAAGAAAGAAAGAAAGAAAGAAAGAAAGAAAGAAAGAAAACTGAGGAGGCCTTGCATCTCCTGCAACGTGCATACAAGGGACCCTGAAGCTCCCGCGGGTCCGCCTCCTCCTTTACCCTCAGTTTCTTTCTTCCTATCTTCCCCAGCTGATTGTCCTCAAGGAATTCTTCTGTAAATCGTACAATTCTAAGTGGGTCAGAGGCTTGGAACAAACCTTGTTTGTGCTGGGGATGCTGAGACAGGAGGATCAGAGCCTGAGCTGCATAGTGAGGCTCTGTACCAAATAAGTAGATGAACAAATAAATGAGGTAAATTTCTTTCTTTCTTTTTCTTTTTCTTTTTTTTAAATTTAATTTATTTAATTTATTTATTTATTGCAGAACTGGGGATTGAACCCAGGTCCTTGAGCTTGCCAGGCAAGCACTTAGTCTACTGAACTATTTCCCCAGCCATTAAATGAATGATTAAAAAAAAAAAAAAAGCTAAGCCAAACCAAACCAAAGGTGATGTCTCTTTACTTGAAATTGCCTCCTAGCGACCAGAGAATTCTCTTACACAACCAAGTATAATTATCAAATTCACAACGTGTTCTGTGATCTAATCCACAGTCCAAATACATTTTCTTAATTGTCCCTCCAGGCTTGAAATAATCACACGTCGCTTTTAGTTGCCTCTTTTGATGGATGCCTTTTAATCTGAGCATTCCTTTGCTTTATTTTTTCCTGTCGTCATTCCTGACCTTGACATCCTTGCAGAGTCCAGACCAATTGCTGGCTGGACCGCACCTCACTCTGTATGCACCCCGAAACTCTATGTCAAATATCTCTGTTGATCTTGAGGTTCTGGATCAGATGGGGCAGCCTAGCCCAAGACCCCTGTGGTCTCAACTCTCACTGATAATTCTAGTACCCAAAGGACTGTCTAAAAAATAGATTTGTGGGGCACCAGATTTAGTCCCTCTGAGGGATTTTGAGTTTGGGATTTCTTTTTAAGATCCGATTTACTGGAAACCGAAATCCCAGACTTCTTTAATTGCCTGGGTTGTTAAGCTGGCTGAGTCTCAGGGAATCCTGCTGGGCTTTTAATTTCTCTGATTTTTGATTCTCTGGAAGCCAGGAGGGCTCAGGCCAGTCTGAAGATCTGGGATAGGAGTGAGCTGGGGTGAGGGAGGGGTCCAGGGTGGAAGACAAGGATAAAACTAGCCTCAGTGTCCTCCATGTGCTAAGTTCAGGCAACAGTGTGAGGACTGGGCTGTCTCTTACCCAGAATCCTCCATGCTCAATAGAGGGAAACTGCCAGGCATGGCGATCTGTCCCTGTAATTCCCGCTCTCCAGAGACTGAGGCAGGAGGGTTGCTGCACATTCCTGGCTAGCCTGAGGTAAACAGTTATAGTATAGGAACAACCTGGACTGCATCGAAAGACCCCAAACAAGTTGGAGGAAATAGCATTAACTCTGTTTTATAAACAGGGATTAAGATTAAACCTCTCTAATTGCAAAGTCTGTGCTTGTGTAACCATGACTGAACAAAGTAAATCAGATCAGGAAGGTTCTGGAAGGAACAGCAGACCTGAGGCTGAGGACCTGACATAATTGAGGTCATGACCTGTCAGTGACCAGCTAGACGTTCCCAGACCTGTTGGGTGATCTTTGGGTTTTGTTTGTTTGCTTTAGAGCTATGTTTTACTTCAGTTTTGCATATAAAGAAAACAACTCTTAGTGTCCAATGATCAAGAAGGAAATGAGGTCAGAAGGTAAACTCTTCATTTCCTCCCAAACATGTTATTACAAGTGTTATGGAAACTGAACTCCACACATACAACCCTGGCATTCAGCACACAGCCCAAGGATGCAAGAGTACTGAAGGGCCACAGGGCACAGGGTGGGGACAGCAATCCAGCAAGCTTCGCCCTAGCCGCGCAGCTCACAGCTCAGGCTCCTCACATCCTTGTGTCACGACAGTCAAAACATGCAAAAATCCCAGTTGGATGTAGTGGTATGTGTCTGTGGTTCCAGCACACAGGAGGCTGAAGCAGGAAGATAGCCTTCTGTCTCACAAAAAAAAAAATGGGTAGGCCAGGCGTGGTGGTTCATGCCTGTAATCGCGGCAGTTGGGAGGCTGAGGCAGGAGGATCATTTCAGGTTTGAGACCAGCCTGACCTACAAAATGAGCTCAAGGCCAGCCTGCACTGTATAGCAAAATCCTGTCTCAAAAAGACAAAAAAGGGCCGGCAAGATGGTTCAGCAGTCTAAAGCGCCTGCTTAGGAAAGCTTAGGCAAATGCAGGGACCACAGTTCGATTCCTGGCACCACATGCTGTGACAGCCCCACCCCCAGGGCAGGCTGAGCCAGCCATAATACAAAAAAAAAAAGACAAAAAAGGTGGGAGGGGCATCCTGGTAGTGCCCTATTTGCTTGCCAAGTTCTATGTGGCATTTCCGTCTGCTGTGCCCTAGTTCACATTCCATACTGGAGGTCTCCATGGCCCTCTAAAGCCTCCCTCCCCCTCGGCACCACTTTGCTGATGAAGTTCTGGTCACCTGGCTCATCCACCTTCCACTCAGCGCTTCTGGTGCCCACGGTCATGTGTAGAGGATGTTGGCTCTCTCTGATGACCCGATGGGACCTGACGCTCCCTTCTCCAGGCCCTGGGCGCCTTCAGCCCCTCCCCTCTGTCTCCATGGAGCAGCAGCTGTGTTCAGTGCTGGGCTCAAGGCTGTGCTGTGACTCTGACCTCTGGAGAAGGCTTCCTGCCCAGGCAGCAACGAAGCCCGAGCATGTCATGCCGGGAGGGCTTTGTGCTGTCTCCAGGGACCTGCAGCTGTTGCAGCAAGAGGGCAGGCCCAGCCTTTTTAAGGATTTTTGGATCTTGCTTCAGTTTCTGCTGCAATGTAGATACAAATTTACTGTCTGTTTGTTTGTTTATTTATTTATTGAGACAGAGTCTCACTAGTAGTGCAGGCTGGCCTTGAACTCACTTTGTAGCTCAGGCTACCCATCAACTCACAGTGATCCTCCTGCCTCAGCCTCCCAGGTGCTGGGATTACAAGGGTGTGCCACTACAGACAGCCCAACAGGTGAGCAATTGGGCCCTGCCTGGCAGCACAGAGCCGCTCCTTTAGAGCCCCAGAACCTGAACAGCTACACAATAACTGCCTGGACGCGAGCCGACCTCTCTGCCCAGTGGCGGGAAGCTCAGTAGCAACGGCGTCTGCCATCACCAGGCAGCTGAACGCCTGCCCTTGCGGCCCTCAAAATGGGTAAAAGGAAAGTCCAGAAGTACCACTGAGGAGGCAGAGGCAGGACACCAGGTGACAAGGGGCAGCGGGTCCCCAAAGGAGCCTGTACCAGTCCAACACCTGCAGTTCCTGCTTTTCTGGTTCCAGGTAGGAACCAGGTTTGGCATGATCATGGCAGGTAGGACCTGGACCTGCCACACCCCAGTTCACAAACTCACATGGCACGCTGCGTGAGGGGCAGGGCAGCTGTCACATGATGCAAAGCAGCTTTCCAAGCCCCACAGTGTGACCTCCCCCCGCCCCCCCCAGCAGACAGTGACTGTTTTTTTTGTTTTGTTTGGGACAATCTCCTTTTGCAGCCCAGGTTGGCCTCCAACTCACCAGGATCCTTCTGCCTCAGGCTCCGGAGTGCTGGGATTATAGGCGTGCTCCACTGTGCCCAGGTTGGTTGTCTGGGTCTCACTGTATAACTCAGGCAGGCCTTGAACTCACTAGGGTAACCCTGGGGGCTGAGCTTCAACGTGCGCTCCTGTCTCAGCCTCCTGGGGTGCTGGAATTAAGGGTGCACATCACCATATCTAGCTTCTTCTAAACATTTTCAAGTGGTCTAGTTTCACACTTGTTTATATCTGCATGAAAAACAGGAAGGGCAGGTGAGACATTTAGAGCAGGGTGACCCGGAAAGGGTGGACGGGAGGGCGATAGCTGGATAGAGAGGAGGAAAATGTCTTTATGTATTTATTTTATTTATTTTTTGGGCGGGACCAAGGTTCAAACTCACGACCTTGCACTTGCCAGGCAGGCACGTGTGCCACGGAGCTGTCTCCCCAGCCCCTGAGAGTAGGAAAATGTCACAGAAACCCTTTTCTTTTGTGTGTGTGTGTGTGTGTGTGTGTGTGTGTGTGTGAACCATGTGAATGTCTCAACTTATTTTGACTCTCTCAAGATAAAAAATAAAAATAACTGAGGAAGCTGGGCATGGTGGTGCGTACCTGTAATCCCAGCACTTGGGAGGCTGAGTCAGGAGCATCATTAGAAGTCTGAGACCAGCCTGGGCTACAAAAAGAGCTCAAAGCCAGCCTGAACTGCATAGTGACATCCTGTCTCTCTCTCTCTCTCTCTCTCTCTCACACACACACACACACACACACACACACACACACACACGGCTGAGGATGGACAAGTGCTCTAGGTTCAACCTGAAATGCCACTGTGATTGCTTCTACAGTGATAAGCAGAAGCCTCTGAGCCTGACAACCTGGGTTCAAATCCTACTCTTGCCTCTTGCTAGCTGTAAATTAGAGAAACAAATGACGTCAACTTTCTCTGGCTCCATTTCCTCTTCTGTAAAATTCTGTAATAAAGATGCCCAGGGATGAAATTCTATTTGCTGTTAGAGTGCTTATACAGTACTTGCAGTAAACCTGCACACAATGGGCCAAGGGAGTTTTGTTTTTTGTTTTTGTTTTTTCTGGTTGTCTCAAACTAAGTGGGCGCTACAACCTGATTCTTGTTCTACCCTGGACCAGGACCAAGAACATCTTGGGGCTCAGTTCTGCCACATGCATTACCATTTTATTTCATTCATTTTATTAAATTAAAAAAATCTGCATAGGCTTGGAGGTACACACCTGTTATCCAGCGCTGAGAAGGCTGAAGCAGGAGGATGCTCAAGAATTTGAGGACAGCGTGGGATACATAGTGAGACTCTCTCTCTCTCTCTCTCTCTCTCTCTCACACACACACAAACACACACAAATAAAAATCAATTAAGAATCAAGTCTTATGGTGGAAAGCTTCAAACACATATGAAAGAAGAGAGAAAAACATCCTAAGCCCCCACACACAGCTCACTTCACCAATGAGCAAGGCTGGGGAAGCCTGCATTTTTAATAAGCCCCTAGCAGAATGCAGGCTCTCCTGGGGCCTGCTGGGATCATGGCAGCTGGAATCCAAGATAAACTGCTAACCTTGAAATCAGAAAACATAATAAAAACTCTTTTTCTCCCCTTTAAGAGCTGCTGTTCGAGAGGGTGGCTTTCCTGGCCAAGTTCTGAGCCCAACACCCCAGGCCTGGGGACCCCTAACTTTCGGTAACCCCTCCTCACCACCTTTTTTATAGCTCCAGTGCTGCCCAGCCCAGGGCCACTAAGGCCATTACTGCACCCGGCTCCTGGGAGAGAATTCGGTAAGCAAAGCAACTATTAATTTGAGGCACATTTCTTCCTAAACTTCGGCTCGGTCCCTGGACACAAATGGAGGTGCTCTTTCCTCTGAGAGCTCTCCAGGCGGAAGGCAGGTCCTGATTTTCCTTCTGCCCAGCTCTGTCAGTGGAGGGAGGTTCAGTTCACCACATAAGTGACCTTTGATCCTGGCCGACGCACTCTGATTTGGTACAGAAAACTGTTTATTTTTTCTTTTCTTTCTTTCTTTCTTTCTTTCTTTCTTTCTTTCTTTCTTTCTTTTTCTTTCTTTTTTTGTTCTTTGCTTTTTCGTTCTTTTCTTCTTTCTTTCCTGAGATAGAATCTCACTATGTATGTGGCCCAGGATGACCTCAAGATCTGTCTCAGCTTCCTGAGTTCCGAGATCACTGGTGTGGACCCCCATGCCCAGCTCTCAAATTCTTTAATGACTGTTGACCAGCTTTTATTTTCTGGACATTAAATTAAGCAGAAATCAGCAGGACTTTAAAAATCACCTAGATCGGGGTGGATGTTCTGGGTGGTTTGCGATGGCTGACATTAGGTGGGCTGGAATTTGGGGGTGGGTGCCTCCATAGGCAGACTGTGCCATCCCAAGCCCCTGGATTTTGGGGTCATGGTGGGTAATTGGGTCTGGTGGGCTGAGGCAGGTGACCCAGCTATCTGCCTGATCCTGAGCTGTTGGATAAGGGGATTAATCTAAATCTGTCAGAGAGGAAGACAGCTTTTCCTGAAAGCCTGGAACTCGGGTAGGAAGGTTAAATTTAGGGAGACCTTGTCTCAAAAAATAAAAAAAGTAAAAAGGGGGAGCAGAGACATAACTCAGTGAGAAGACCCTGAATTCAATCCTCAGGGCCACCAAAAAGTAAAAGAAAAAAAGAAAATCGGGGTGAGGGCGGAGGGGGAGATGGGAGGTCCACACCCTCCCCCAGGGGGACAGTAAGACCCGGTGGCAGCAGAGCCATGTGGCTTGGGGGCTGGCTCTTCTGCTTAGTCTCTGTGTGACATCGCTTCCTCTCCCAGTGCCTCAGTTTGTAAGACTGGCAGACGGCAGAGTCCCCTCCTCCCCTGGAGCTGCTCTGGGGCCCAGGATGGTGCGTGCGTGGCTTCACTGCTCCCCTCCTCCGTGGTCAGCCCTACACTGCGTCATCTCATTTCCCTCAGGCCACAGGCGGCTTCCTGGCCGGTGTCGGCTCCCAGGGGCCGCAGCCGAAGGTGCCGCTGCCACCCAAAAAGGCGCAGCCATGCAGGGGAAAGAGCAGCCGCGCAGGGGCTCTCAGGTTTTCCCAGAAGCCACGAGGCAGGGGGGTGCGCGTCCTGCCCTTCAGAGGGGGTCAGGGAGGGGAAGAGCCATGCCGAGGCTTTGTGCGGGGCGGGGCAGACTTGGAGGCCACCCCCCTTCCCTCGCACACCCCAGGCTCCTTTCTCCCACACACCCAGGCCACAACATGTGTTGACTCGGGTCCCCATCACTGGCCAATCTGCCTCATTCTCCGAGAACCAGTGGCGTCGTAGCTCAGCTCTGGCCACCTCTTGTAGCCCACTGTAGCCCACAACACGAAACCTCCGTGGACTCGGCCCCTGGCCACCTCCTCCTTCCCGTCCCTGAGCTTCACCCTGTCGCCCTGGCTGGCCACACTTCTCCTTGCCACGCGCTGCTGCTTTAAAGAAGGAAAGCTGAGGAGGGTGTGGTGGCGCATGCCTGTAATCCCAGCCCTCCTGGAGGCAGGGGCAGGAGGATCGAGAGTTCCAGACCAGCCTGGGCAGCTTAGTGAGACCCTGTCTCAAAATAAAATATGAAAAAGGCCTGGGGACATAGCTCAGTGTGAAGGCCCTTTGTTTAATCCCCAGTGCTGTACACACACACACACACACACACACACACACACACACACACTGAAGAATGAAGTACCGTCTGTGAGACTCCTCTGGGAGAGGACACCAGAGCTCCCACCGGGTCTCTCCTATACTCTGACACTCACACCTGTGACCTCTGCTGCTTTACTCTGCCTCCTGTCACTAAGATAAACCAGGACCATGGTAGCAGCCTCTCTCCGCTCCTGGAGTCTTGAGCTCACTTTAGTAGCCCAGGCTGGTCTCAAACTCACACGGATCCTCCTGCCTCAGCCTCCCAAATGCTGGGATTATAGGTGTGAGTCACCACTCCCGGCTCTAAAACTTTACTTATTTATGTTCTGGCCCACTCAGCCTGCCATGGGGGTGGGGCTGGAGCAGCATGTGGTGCCAGGGACTGAACCACAGTCCCTGTAGTTGCCTAAGCTTGCCTAAGCAGGCACTTTAGACCACTGTGCTATCTTGCCAGCTTTTCCTGGAGCCTCTGACCTCAGACTGGTTTTGTGGATTATCTGCCGCACAGGAAGTGCAGGCAGGGGAGCCTCTCCACAGATGCTTCCTGGGGAGCCCCCTGCAGGACCCTCCTTCATGCCTTGATTCTTGAAGGCCAGGGCCCTCGACCAAGCTGTTGGTGTGGCTCAGAGAGCAGCGACAGGTCCTGGGAGGAAGGCGCGCAGGAGCTGGCAGGCAACCACAGTGGCTCCCGTGCTGATGGGGTGCAGATGAGGACACTGAGGCCTGCAGAGGCTCCCCTGCCTAAGACCTCACTGTGAGCTAGGGGCGGCACGCAGTCCCCGTTTCCCTGAGCCTGGAGCTGCAGCGTGATGTCGCACCAAGGCCCGAGCATAGCGATCCCCAAGAGGCCACAAACAGAGGCAAGAGTTCAGAGTGTGTGGCGGGGGACAGGAAAGGGCAGGGGAGGGAAGTGACAGAGTGCATGTCTGTGTTCCCGGAGCTCTATCTGTGTGGGGCTAGAAAAGACATTCCACTTTTCAAGACAGACTAGATTGGTTGCTTTTAAGGTTGTCTGTGATTTGAGCTGGTTAAGGATAGGGAAGAATCTCGCAGAGTGAAAAGTGCTCTCTCATTTAGGAAACCATCTGGATGGAAATATTTATTATGTCTTTTTGAGACAGGACCTCACAGTGCAGTTCAGGCTGGCCTTGAGCTCACTTTGTAGCCCAGGCTAGTCTGAACTTGCAGTGATCCTCCTGCCTCAGTCTCCCAAGTGCTGGGATTATAGGTGTGCACCACCATGCCTGGCTGAGTCCGTCTTTTTAAAGAAACCTTCTTGAAAGCCCTATAAGAAGACCCTGAACTAAATAATCCACATGTAACTAAAGTATTCAAAGAATGCCCCCACAGAGAGGAAAGGAAGAAGCTGAGAGAGCTGCAGATCCAGGGGGGCTCAGCCTGGGCCCAAGGGGAGCTGGGAGTTTGTCCGCCTCACTGGAAAAGACCACAGCTCCTGCTGGCACCCCAGGCAGACACTGGCATGGGGTTGCTGGAAGAGGCTAGGAGGAAGTCAGACTCCTGGGGACCTCAGGGTGGAAGGTGCTGCTGAATGTGTCATGGAACCAGTCAGGGCATCAAGGGCTGGCACCAGCAGCCTCCCTGTGCCCCTCGGCACCCCTGGACCCAGCTCACCCTGTTATTGTCTGCTTCTGCAAAGGATCCTAGGAGCTGCAGTGTTGGGACACAGGCCACTTGGGTACAAGTGCAGAGAGGAAGGAGAGGGCAGCTGGGGGGCCAGCAGTGTGCCTGTCACGTTGAAGCTCCAGTCCCCTTGAAGAGGAGCTGGACAGAGACAACCCCTTCTCAGTGCAGCCTAGGACATGGTGGGGACAGACAATGCCCAGCGCAGGGCCTCTGCTGCCACCTTAAGACGGGCAACCTCGTGTCCCCAGCGTCCGCGCTGCTCTGCTGTGTCCCTGTCCTGACTTGGTGGGGGCTCCGTGTTCACAAGCAGGGCCAGGAGCTGGGGTGACCGGGAGAGACCGGTGGCCCAGAGGACAGGGAGCGCTGGCTGTTTATTTCACCACAAAGATGCAGCCCGGGCACAGATGCTGGTGGCAAATTGAAATGAACGTTGGCTTCCCTCCCGGGACAGAGTCCCTGCAGCACTGATTCAAGGTCACCTGCATGTCACAGAGGGAGGCGGGGTGAGGCCGTGCCCATTGGAGTCCCAGAAGAAAACAGAATCTGATTTTTATCCAGGCATGGAAGGGCTGAGAGGACAGAGAAGGGAGACTGAGGCAGAGAGCAGTGACAGAGAAGACTCATTGCCCCTGAGGGCAGGAGGAGGTGAGGGTGGGATGGGTGACTGAAAGCCCCCTGGGGTCACCTAGATAGGCGCTGCAGTTGTGGGGTGTGACCACCACCAGAGAGGGGACTTGGAAAGAAATGGCCCACCTGGCCCACCTCTTGCCCTTCAGTGGGCCCCTGCCAGTCCCTGCTACTGGCGCAACTTGACCGGAAGTCAGAAGGGAAGAGAGTCTGTGGTGATGAGACCACGTCGTCCACTTCTGGAGTCACAAGACAGGCAGGTGAAGAACGAACTGGAGCAAGGAACGGGCTTGGTAAGATCGTGCATGTGGCTGAGTGTGGTGGTGCGCGCCTGTGATCCCAGCTGCTCAGGAGGCTGGGAAAGGCGGGCCACAAGTTCGAGGCCAGCCTGGGCTTCCTAGCAAGACCCTATCTCAAAATAAAATGAAAAATAAAGGAGTGAGAATGCATCTCAGTGACCCCGGAGTTCAATACCCAGTACTATGATATGCTTTCATAATTATTTTTTAACATTCCAGAATGTTCCATTAATAGACATGTCACAATATATTTTAAAAATTCACTCTGGCATGTCATTTTAGAAAATTTTGTGGTGGGCTGGTGAGATGGTTCAGCGGTCTAAAGCGCGTGCGTCAGGAAGTTTAGGCCACCACAGGGACCACGGCTCCGTCCCAGGCACCACATGCTGCACCGCCCCCCACCCCCCAGAGAAGGCTGAGCCAGCCATAACACAAACAAATAAATGTGGTTTAAGAAAATAAAATAAACTTTAAAAAAAAAAAAAGAAAATTTTGTGGTATTGGGGATTGAATTTAAGTCCTTTACACTGAAGTGCACCCCCTCCACATTTTTTTTTTAAGATAGGGTCTCACTAGATTGCTAAACTGCCCAGGCTGAGCTTATGCTTGTGGTCCTCCTGCCTTAGCTTCCCAGGACACTAAGCTTACCGATGTGCACAACCATGTCCTGCTAGAAAACTTTTTCTCCTTTTGGTTTTTCGTGAGACAGGGTCTCATTATACAGTTCAGGTTGGCCTTGGTCTTCTAGACAGCTAAGTTAGGTAGAAACATCCCAGGCAGTCGGAAGGGCTGGACTCTTAAGGGAGTCAGGGCAGAAGATGGGAACGCATTACAACTGTGGCTAGAGGCGCACCCCTTAAAGGCCCAGGCTTCCAGACGCAGAAGAAGTGACCAGGTCTGAAGGCTTCCCCAAGGAATAGGCAATAGACTGACTAGTATCACCTGGTCCAATGATGTCTAGACAGACATCAGTCATCTGGGTGGGAGGCCAGGGACCCATCTCTTCAGGAGAGGTCCTTGTCCTTCCCACGCATGCTTGCTACGTGACCTGCTTCCTCACTGGGTCAACAGCACCTAAGCAGCTATACTTGTCATCTGATTGGTTGATCCTAGTTTTGTCCCACATTATACCCAGTTGATGATTTTGTATCTACCTTGTGATTTTGCTCTATAAAACTTCCTTTGAGTAGTGGGCTTGTGGGCAGCCCACTGTTGAATCCCCTCCCATCCCTTTCAATAAAGTTTTTCTTACTCTATACCTCCTTTGTTTCCTAGAATTTACTCTTTGATTATAGGGAACACAAACTTGGTATTTTGGATGTTTAATAGGTTGAGAGTTATATTTATTTTCCTTATATCATTTGGAGGTTGTATATCAACCTCACTATGTATGTAGCCTGGAGTTGCCTTAAACTTTTGAGGCTCTTCCTGTCTCAGCCTCCCAAGTGCTGGGATTACGGGCATGCACTACCACACTCGGCTTTACACTATTTTGTTTCCAGAATAAATGGCAAGAAAAAGTCTGTGTGTTTAGGATAGATGTCATATATATATATTTGGTACAGGGTCTCACTACACATTTCGGACTCATAGTGATCCTTCTGTCTCAGCCTCCCCAGCTCTGAGGTTATAGGTATGCGCCACCACACCCAGTTTTAGTGGCCCACATGGCTCACCCTGCACGGCATACAGTACTGGAAATCGAACTTGGGTGTCTGTGCTTGCCAGGCAGGCACTTAGATTGCGAGCTATGTCTCAGCCCACTTGTAAATATTTTTGATCCACAGCTGGTTGACCCCCTGGATGTGGAAATCTGACTCTATCAGGGCAAAATGGTCACTATGGCTGTGACTTCACACAACCTCTCAGTTCCCTCAACCAACACCATCATCCTGTTCCCCAGTCCTTGCTGTCCAGGGAATGCCACGTTTTTAGGAAGGATGCTGTGACTGGCCCAACCCAGGTGGGCGTTCCCTTCTTATCCAATCAGCCACAGCACGCAGCAGGGTGGATGACGTCACACACCGCTTCCTGAGAGCAGGCCCACCCAGCAGGCTTTGCTGATCTACACCAGCGCCAGGGCCCACAGCTCTAGGAAGCCAGACACACAAAGTAATTTTTTTCCTCCCTGGAATGATTTGTTGTCATTAATAAACACTTTCTTAACGACAGAAGCTAGAATAAAGACAGCCAGCCTGAGATTTATATTATTAATTAGCTTTGTCTTTAATTTCAATGTCATCAGTGAAATATTTCACAGTCCTCGCAGGCTGTCAAGTTTTCCATTTGGTGCTCGTAGATGCAAGAAATGGAGTCTCCAGTGCTGCATCCCACTGCTGTGTCCCGGGCAGCTCTCCATGTTGCCAGGGGAAAAAATGAGGAGAAGATGGAGAAATAAAGATAAGAGATGAAAGCTGTGGTCAGGTGGGGCCTTCTCTCCCCAGATGAGAGGAAAGGAACTGCTCCATCACCCTAGGGCTGTTTGTTTGTACATCTAACAAAGTTAGTGTCACGCAGGGTTGCCTGGCGACCGGTGGCTGGGATTGTCTCAGGCAAGGTGTTTCTCTGGACTGAAGCAGCTTCACTGCCTCCTGTGTTCTTGTCCTCCGACCCACAGGCCTTTCCTTACCCCCACGCGTGTGATCAGTGTCTAGCTTCAGCCTCTGCCTGCGCTCCCAGAGGTGTCTCCTGCCTCCATGGATTGAGTCTCGAAGTCTGTGTCCGAGTCTGGGTGGGGGATCATTTCACAGTTCCTGAGGAGGGGCTGTGTTGCCACCTGGCCATGGGCCTTGGCTCTGTGTGTGAGGGCCAGGAGGATATCATGCTAAACTGAAAGAACTGTATTCTCTTTCCTGGGAAGTTGTGATTAAGACTTAAAAAAAAAAAAAAAAAATCCCTGAGCTCAAAACTCAAAAAGCAAACTGAACGGAAGAAGGCAAGTAAAGTAAATCATTTTAAACAGAGGCCCAGTGGCTCCCGAGAGAGAGAGATAGAGAGAGGAACTGCTTCGGTTTCTGGCAGCTTTCTGGCTCTTAGCTCTGGTTGTTTATGGCGCTCTGCTCCCTGCTTATGCGACTTAGCCTTAATATTCATATAATTCAGGCTGTGTTTGTCTGCAGTCTACACCCACTCAATAGGAGCACTTAGTAATTCATGGAACAGGAGGTGCAGGAGAAAGGTGGGTCTCAAGCCTTGTATGCTCAGTGTTCTGTAGTCCTATGTTCTTTCCTTTATCATGTGTTATTTTTGATCTTACACTGTCTTCCCTCAGGGGTACAGAAAGGCTGCCAGAATTAGCCGCAGCAGCATTCTTCCTTCTTCCTATCCACGGAGGTAAAAAAGCACCTCCCTGCAACCTTGAACTGTACATCCTTCTCTCATCACGTAGGGGAATATTGTAACTCCCGACCTGCTAGATGTGCCATCGGCCAAGCTCATGTTCCCCAAAACTGAGAAATGAATTCTGAGGAACAACAGAGGTTAAGAGTAGGAAATTTTATTAAAAGAGAGACAGTTTCTGAGAGAGACAGGAGGGGACCCAGAAAGTGGGTTGTCTACTTCTCGATGAAAGTTTTATAGAGCAAAATCACAAGATGGGTACAAGATCACCAAATGGTACAACATGGGGCAAAACTATGATCAACCAATAAGATTACAAGTATAGATGCTTAGGTAATGTTGATCCAATGGGAAAGCAGATCACATAGAAGTGTACATGGAAAGAACAGGGACCTTTATTGGAAGAGATAGATCAGAAGGTCCAGGTCTCCTACACCGGTGACAGGTGCCTATGTGGAACATCAATCATTGCTTATTCCTCAGGGAGGTATGTAGGTGTAGCCATTCCATCTTTATCTTAAGGCTCGGCCTTTAGCAAATGCACCTCCAGTCACAAGTGTAATGTGTACTCATCTTCTGCCCTGAGTTCTTCGAGGGCCCAGCCCTAGCTGACTGCCTAGGATATTTCTACCTGACTTAGCTATCTATATACTCATCCTTCTGAAGAGGGACCTCTACATGCCATGAGGGGGCAAGAAGTCAATAAAGATTGAGTACTTTCAGCTGAAGGAGGCCCTAGTTGTGACGGGAAGTCAGGGATACTCCACAGAGGGTTTATCTAAAAGGCCTCCAAAAAATAAAATAAAAATAAAAGGCCTCTGATAGGGGTTGGGGAGATAGCTCTGTGGCACAAGTGCCTGCCTGGAAAGTGCAAGGTCTCGAGCTCCAACCCTGGTCCCAGAAAAAAAAAAAAGGCCTCTGATAGACTCCAGGTACACTCATCTTGGATAAATGGATAGATTTAAGTCTGGAGACAAGGCCAAAGAAACAGTTAAAACATGCAGCAGTCAAGCAGTAAGATCAACAAGATTATTATGAATACAACGAACAAAATTTCTACCAAGAAGAGCCAATTATAACCTCCCACAAGGAGAGTAACGAGACAGCCCAAGCAATTTCAGGACCCAATATGGCATTCACCTGTTGTTCACTATCTTGCACAACCATGGAGATATGAACAGAGGGATCAGGAATGTCCACGCCACATTCGGCTTTCACAATTGCACAAGTAATCCCTTGTGGTGCTGTTAGAATGCCCAGCACCATCTGATTTTAGAGGATGGTTTGCTCACTAATTTTTTTGTGTGTGTTTTTTTGTTTGTTTGTTTTTATGGCTGGCTCAGCCTGCCCTGGGAGTGGGGCTGGCGCAGCATGTGGTGTTGGGGATTGAATCGCGGGTCCCTGTGGTTGCCTAAGCTTGCCTAAGCAGGCGCTTTAGACCACTGAACCATCTCGCCGGCCCCTGCCTCGCTAATTTTACTTCTTTTTTAGGAAAGAGAGACCAGTTGAATATAGTTAGCCAAGACCTTGATGTGTTGCACCGTATCTTCTAATCCTAGAGAAGGGACAAAGATAAAAAGCCAAATGATCGCACCAGTGAAACATATGTCTAGGCCATTAATGTCAGAGATAGGGTAAGTTTTGCAGATTTGTTGATATTTTGACCCTCCTGCCTCATAACCATCCAAATCCCAGCATGCATCTCCCTATCCATCCAGAGGATACCCAGGACCACACATTGGTTCCACAGGACCAGTGAGTACCACGGGAGGCTTCCCATCTAATAGCAGGTGATTAAACCAGTGTGTTGCAAACCTGTCTTTAACTTGTAAAGTTATGGCATCTATATGCCACTTGGAGGGATCTATTCCACATATTTAGTAGAATTGGGCCAACAAGAATAAGGGTGATTTCTTTATTCCCAACATATGGGAGGCCTACATACTAAGTTGCCCTATAGTTGGAGTTAACCCGTACAATCCCCATCTGTATAAACTGATTTTCTGTCCTTCACTGGGTTGTAAAGCCCTGGTCAGAGCTATGAGTTCTGCTAGCTGTGCATTAGTCCCAGGGGCAAATGAGGAACTTTAAAGCATCGGATGCAGTCACCAATGTATAACCCGCCTGTCTTGTCCCATTTTCCATGAAGGAACTGTCACCCCAGAAGAGGGTCAACTCAGGGTCAGCAAGGGCTGTGTCTAACAAGTCTTCTCTGGCAGCTTCCGTGTAGAGAATTACTTGCTGGCAGTCACGTCTTTCCTCCCTTCCTGGTAGAAAGGTGGCTGGGCTTAAGGAAAAACATGTCTTTACTTGGGTGGCTGGTCCTTATACAAGTAGAGCCTGCTATTTAAGAAGTTGGAGGGCCGGCCTGATAGCTCAGCAGACTAAAGCACCTGCTTAGGCACAGCGAAGCAGCTGGGGCTCCATCCCCCGCCTGCCTGCCAATCCTGTCCAAGGGGCGCACTGAGACAGTGACTGAG